>SDVV010019444.1:0-13530 GCA_016164225.1 Gammarus roeselii | reverse complement strand
TTTATCAAATTGTGATGTGTTAATCAAGTTGTGATGTGTTTATCAAGTTGTGATGTGTTAATCAAGTTGTGATATGGTAATCAAGTTGTGATGTGTTAATACAGTTGTGATGTGTTAATCAAGTAGTGATGTGTTAATCAAGTTGTGATGTCTTTATACAGTTGTGATGTGTTAATCAAGTTGTAATGTGTTAATCAAGTTGTGATGTGTTAATCAAGCTGTGATGTGTTATTGCAGTAGTGATGTGTTAATCAAGTTGTGATTTGTTAATCATGTTGTGATGTGTTAATCAAGTTGAGATGTGTTTATTAAGTTGCGATGCGTTAATCCAGTTGTGATGTGTTAATCGAGTTGTGATGTGTTAATCAAGTTGTGATGTGTTATTCCAGTTGTTATGTGGTAATACAGGTGTGATGTGTTAATCAAGTAGTGATGTGTTAATCCAGTTGTGCTGTGTTAATACAGTTGGGATGTGTTAATCAAGTTGTAATGTGTTAATCAAGTGGTGATGTGTTAATCAAGTTGTAATGTGTTAATCAAGTTGTGATGTGTTAATCAAGTTGTGATGTGTTATTGCAGTTGTGTTGTGTTGATCAGGTTGTAATGTGTTAATCAAGTAGTGATGTGTTAATCAAGCTGTGATGTGTTATTGCAGTAGTGATGTGTTAATCAAGTTGTGATTTGTTAATCATGTTGTGATGTGTTAATCTAGTTGAGATGTGTTTAGCAAGTTGCGATGCGTTAATCCAGTTGTGATGTGTTAATCCAGTTGGGATTTGTTAATCAAGTTGTGATGTGTTATTGCAGTTGTGATGTGTTAGTCAAATTGTGATGTGTTATTGCAGTTGTGATGTGTTAATTAAATTGTTATATGTTAGTCCAGTTGTGATGTGCTTATCAAGTTGTGTTTGATCAGTTAGATATTGAATTTGAGAAACGATTCAAATGATTTCCCGTTACTAATTGACACTACCATGAAAAAAAAAAAAAAAAAAAATCTGCGACCGTTTTTTTCCTGCCGATTTTTTTTCCCGGATAATACTTTCGGGTCAGAGCGCTGACCGCTGATGTACGTCAATCCGATGCTGATGTCCGTCAATCAGAGCGCTGATGCTCGTCGTGTGTCAGTTTCCCATAGTTCAGAACATTCATTATGCAAATCATGACTCCTCTCGAACAATTGGGCAATGTTTACGAGCCCGTCTCACCTTACCCCGGTCATTTTTTCAATTTGTATTCTACTTGATATCATAGCTTGAAAATTGATGACCATTGGTATCTGTTGATCATACTTTGTTGATTTTTACAATATGAAACATCAAAAACCCTAATTATTACTTTTGCTGCTTATTTAAATAAATTGCCGTAATACAGTGCTATTGGTACACTAAATAGTAAAGTGCTATGGATAAGTTACTTCCATTACACTAACAAAAAATATTATTGCATGCATTGGTGATTGTGGTTACATCATCTCATGCCAGTTTCGCCCGCATATTTCAGCATATGTTCTGTTTGACTCAAAAATCGCAAGCGCCAGTATTATATTTAGGCAAAAAAATGTAATGAGTGATTCTATGGTGAAAAGGTTCGGATTGAGACACAGAAATCCTCATTCTGTTAGGCGGCAGGAAAATTCTTGAGGGTGCGAGATGAGAGTATGGAAATTAACAATCACCGCTTCTTGGAAATAATAGTTAATGAACCTGAATGCCAGCATTGCTTACAAGTTACCTACTCACGATGCGTATTTCATTCCTGCACTCCAGTTCTCAACATCATTTGGAATACAAACGTAAGAAAATCAGATCATCGGTAAATTCGATTAAATAAATTGACTACATTAATTTTTCTACATAATGTGTTTCGAGGAATATTCCTCAGAAATTAAATGAAAGCTTCTTTCAGATTATGTCACGATTCGTTGAAATGACCACTGTTGAAGTATTTTCGTTGAACGAACTTGCGAAAAATGCCACGAACTGCTGCAGTGCGCACGATAGACATGCATCAAAACGACGAATTCATTAATAACCAACTAATCGTTACTGTTGTTTCGGTCAGGTTTCGTTAGGATTATACAAATATGTATATCTTTAATGAATGTAAACTCAGTGGTTGTAACAAAATGAGCATGACATTATTTGTCACGGATGGGAAGAGGCTGTTCAAACATTCACTATGGACACCCGTACCAACAGTGACACCAAATTTCAAGGATGGAAAGATGCTCTTCAAAAAATCGTTCTGGACACCTTTACCTACAGTGACATCAAATGTCACGGAAGGATAGAGGCTGCTCAAACATTTGCTATTGACACCCTTACTAACAGTGACATCAAATGTCACGGATGGAAAGATGCTTTCTAAAAAATCGCTGCGGACACCTTTACCAACAGTGACATCAAATGTCGTGGATGGGAAGAGGCTGTTCAAACATTCACTCTGGACACTCTTACCAACAGTGACATCAAATGTCACGGATGGGAAGAGGCTCTTCAAACATTAATTATGGACGCTCTAACAAACAGTGACATCAAATGTCTTCGGACGAAAAGAGGCTGTTCAACCATTCACTATATACACCCTAACCAAAATATATCAATCTCTCCCAAATAACGCGGGAGGAGGAAGCAATATCCATAAAGTACCGCCTCTGCAACTCTATTCCCGTCCTCTTTCAATTTGCCAGGCGCGGCCTCAGCCAATATCTCCGGCCATTAGAGTCTGCACGTCGTGGCTTCTGCAGGATCTGCGGCCAGGAAATATACGCATCTCGCGGCAACGCTTTCTCGACGGAAACCTTCAACAGGAAAGGATGACGATTGATGAAGGCATGGGAGGTCTTAGTTCCGAGTAAATTTTATTTCAATAATATATTTGGCCCTTATAGCTGTTGGACTAAGATATAATTTGTCATACAATGCTCGGATATTTAGTGGGTTGCAATAACGGACACTCTACACCCGCTGGAGAGACCATCTCCGCACCCCGCCCGCATGTTTCTGGGTGGCGATACGGACCCTCCTCGCCCGCTGGAGAGACCAGCTCCGTTCCCCACCCGCCTGTTAGTAGGTGGCGATACGGACCCTCTCCGCCAGCTGGGGAGACCATCTCTGCACCCCACCCGCCTATTAGTGGGTGGCGATACGGACCCTTAACGCCGCTGGAGAGCCCATCTCCGCACCCCGCCCGCCTGTTAGTGAGGGGCGATAACAGACCCTCTTCACCCGTTGGATATACCATCTCCGCACTCCGCATGCCTGTTAGTGGGTGGTGGTACGGACCCTCTTCGCACGCTGGAGAGACCATCTCCGCACCTCGCCCATCTGTTAGTGGGTGGCGAAACGAACCCTTTTCACCCGCTGGAAAGACTATCTAAGCACCTCGCCCGCCTGTTAGTGGGTGGCGATACGGACCCTCTTCGCCCGCTGAAGGGACAACCTCCGCACCCCGCCTGCCTGTTAGTGGGTGGCGGTAACGGACCATCTTCGCCCGTTGATGAGACCATTTCTGCATATTTTTATAGCCTTCATTGCTTGTTAATTCTGCAGTGATTTTTCAAACCACCGACTCTAATTTACGGCCATTGATGATTCGGTAATCCGATACCGAGCCCCACAGTTTCCTCGGTTCACTTCAGTTTTGCGGTACACGTAGGATCCTGCCGGGACGTGGTATTTCATTTCTGTCTCATTTCTGTACCTAGACTCGACCTGTATTATCTATTTGTTTATCTTATATATATTGCATGTTTGTAGCAGTGCTATTGAGTGTAAATAGCTTACTGTTTCTCTACATGTCTATTACAACCGGTTCATTGTCTTGATATTTTGTTAGAATTCATACTGTCTCGTTGAATACATTGTGTACTACGTAGACAACATTCAGAGTTCAAGTTGGCTAGCAGTTTCACGTTTTTTGTTCATAACTCTGAATTTTGAGTGTTTAATTTTTACTAGTTCAATGCATCATAACTTTTGAAATTGAGATTCATTCCGGTTACTCGAGTAAATTGCACCGCAGTATAAATCTCTCGACCTTATGGACTGCAAATCCAGCATCAGATACCTCATTTACGAAAAGATATTATTAAATCATTTGTGCCTATGTTACATAGTGACATAGTGACGGAATTATTTTTCCCTCTTGTCTGAATTATTTCTCAACATTAACAAAGTTTTGGATAATTTACACTAATTGTTAGAACCTAGAAACTTAATTCCTTGGTGCGATTTCCTTCCTACAATAGAATAATATCTTGTACTCGCATCTTCTGATCAAGTTTATATCAAACAGCTTTGCAAAGGCTTAGTCAGCATTTATTAAAATGACTAGCCTATTATATGTCACTAATTCTTTCTAAATTTATTGTTTTTTTATGAGGAAGAGCTTGTAATGTTGACACACAATTAAAAACAAGTTTAAATAGGGTGGTAAAATAGTTTGAACAAAGATTTAAATGTGTTAGACCGATTTCAGGCGTAGTTCTCTACGTTCCTCCGACATTTTTTTTTCATGTACCATCACTTGCGATAAATAAGCACCTTCTCGCACATGCAATCTTGCTGTAACGGCTACAAAAAGAACGACCCGAGATTTTCCGAAATTTGGCTGGTTTTTCGTATCATGAAGATGCTAATGACCAACCTTGTACTCTTCCAGTTTTCACTAACAGAAATTACGTCCGTGTCAATATTTGCATTAGATGTCTCGACCTTTGCAGCCGACCGTACATTCTAGCATTGATAAGCCAAAATTTGCCAAGTTTTTTCTGGGTTTGTTGTTCATAATACAAATAATTTGTCAGAATTCTCTTGGTAGAAAGGTTATCAAAATTCAGTTTATTGTACAAAAATGGTCAGAATCGTTTCTAGGAGTAGGTTTTCGGGTTAGTCTCGATTTCTAGCTAATTATTTGTCCATATTTCTGTCGGAATTTGTCATTCGATTAATTGAAAATTGTGTTTATGTTTTCTTTACCACTTCACATAACACCTTGTAACATTTCCTTGAACAAGTGCATATCGTTTCTTCCTAGGTCGCATTAACTAGCACTCATAACTGGTTATACGACAAAAAATTTAATCGAACAGCTATGCTAATTAAAATATATAGGATGTTTAGATTTGTCGATCTATGTTAGACACGTCTGAGTAAATAACTGTTTGAGCTTTGTAGCCTTCATTTCGTGTTCCGCTCAAGATTATTTTGTGTTAAATTTTATATGAATAAAATAATTTCATATATTAAATATTTCCCGACAATTGTCAGAACCAAGGTAGCCCATCTCTTTTCCTGATGCTTCAAGATTATTTGTGAAAATAATCCACATTTCAGCTGCCATTTTGGGCCATACTTTATCTGATACATCGGAGTTGTGTGCGGCTCCGACTAATGTGTACACATGTGTGCACCCCTCATCATCCCACGGTCATGAGTAGCTGATGCTGCTCTCTACTTCCCCCCACTTTTTTCCACTGCCTCTTCTCCCGTGTTAAGTTCAGGACTCTTTCCGGTTCCTCGAGTAAATTACACCGCAGTATAAGACTGTCGACCTTATGGACTGCAAATTAACCATCAAGTACTTCATACACTGAAACAGATTCTTATATCGTTTCTGCATTTGTCTCATCAACCTCCGCAAATAGGAGGCTCTGAGGAACATATGGCAAAGTGAACAACAACTAAAAAAAATCCAGTTAAGATAAACGATTTTGAGATTATTTCTTTCCAAAACTTTACATTGACGCTATGGTAAATCTCCTTTGGGACAGTCAACATTAATTAAATTTTAGCTAAACATTTTAGTTCATTTTTGTCTGAATTGTTTCTTAATATTAATAAAGTTTTGGATAATTTAAACAAAATGGTATAACCTAAATCTTAATTCTTTGGTGCAATTTCCTTCTATCAATAGAATAATATATTGAACCTGCATCTTCCGATTAAGTTTATCTAAACAGTTTTTCATAGGCTTAGTCTGCATTTGTTAAAAACTAGCTAATTATTTGTCACTGTTTCATTCTGAATTTATTGTTTTTTCGTAATACAAAGAAATTGTATGGTTGGCATACAATTAAAAGCAAGTAGGAACAAGGCGGTAAAATATATTAGACATAGATTGAAAGATGTTTTTGAATTAATGAACATAGATTTAAATGTGTTTGAACGAAAGGCAATACCCACACACGGTACTGCATAAAATAAGGTCACGGGTTCTCCTCATAACGCAGAGCCCTGAAATGATAAGCTAATAAGACGCTCTCTAAGCCCCTCCCACAACAAACCCTCCAAGTAGTCCACTTCACTTGGATTTAACCTTCAACTAATGACATGTCGCTCCACAGCCACACTGCCAACAGAAGCAAATCCTGCTGCATGTGCTATAGTGGAACATGCGAGAAATGCGCATGTGCCAGGGATAACAGAGACTGCAAATGCCCAAAATGCACCAGAACCAGCAAGTCCCAAAGCGCGATAAGGAGAAGCCTACCCTCTCCCGCAAGATTGCTTATTTCGTGACAGATTTTCACCCAACGCCGCCTGGCTCTCCATCTCCCACCCCTTTTTCCTCTGAAACTGAGTCCATAACTCCAATTCATTCCTCCGATACAGAGCCTCTAATCGTTACCTCAACAGAAAAATCCGCAACATCAAAGCCGGCTCACTGTGGAAAATCAGGCACCAGCACCGGGTCAACAGAAAATACCAAGACCCCTAATAAAATACTCATTCAAGCTGGGAGCAGCCACCACCCTTCAGCAACCATGTCTGTAAACACTCATCAGAACCTTAATAATATCGGCATTAAACTTATAAACGTTAGAAGCTGAACAAAGATGGATCACATCAAAATGACGATGAAGAAGGACTCAATTGACATTCTATGTCCGACTGAAACCTGGCTGGAATCTGACATTAATACTACTTTCATCGAGATTGACAGCTTCAATGTTTATAGAAAAGATAGAGAAAGGGAAGGAGGTGGAACCGCGATTTATGTGCGAGAAGAATATTCCTTTTCTCATGTAATGCATAACGACAGCAATGAAGTTGATGACCTTTGGGTGAACATCCAGGTACGAAAAAACAAATTGTTTGTTGTTGGTTCTGATAACAGACCAACCAAATCACGTGTACAGTCTTTTCAATACATCGATGAATGATTTCGAGAAGCTATCCGCGTAGGAAAAATGCTGTACATTTTGAGAAATTTCAGTGATGATCAATTGAAATTGGAATTTGAATCCAACATAAACAGTGCAACAAGAATTACTACCGAATCCCAAACTGTATTGGAACTGCTCATAAGCAGCAATCCGTCCTCCATTGTTACCACAAACGTGTAGCCCAATTCTTTCTTGGACCACCATGAAATAAACTGCACCAGTAACATCAACAAAAGAGAAGAAACAAGTGTATAAAATAACCTGTCATACCAGAAGAAATTACAGCGCGGATAATTTCAGAGCAAAACAAGTGGCAAACATAGCACAAATAACGTCACAGAGCAAGCTCAATTACTTACAGACTATTTTCTCACATGTTTGTTCACTGTGGTGCCAACGGAAACTAAAACAATGAAAAGCATGCCGGTTAAATGGATTACAGAAAAACTGCAAAACGATATTGCACCTGAAAAATGTTTCCGACGCAGAACAAAACGTAGCATCACTTGGTTACAATTATTTCGAATTCAAAATAGAAGAGTCAAACGAGAAGTCAGGAGGGCAAAAATTGAATACCATCATAAGGAACTAGAACAATGCAAAAACATTAAAAAAGAAACGTGTAATGTACTGGAAATAATTTTTCCCTACAAAAATAGATCACCTCGCCTACTTATCCGAATACTCAAGCAGCTTCAGAGAAGTTTAACAACTACTTCGCTGTAGTTGGGAAACAGATTTTTGAAGAGGTAACCCAGGAAGCTTATCAAGGATTACAGAGCGACGCGACAGATACATGGAGTCCAAAAGCTTTTGAAGGAGACAGCGACCAAGAAGCAACTGTCAAATGGAAACCAAAGCAAGTATCGCAACTCGAAGAAAAACAAGACAGCCTTATAGTTACCATGCCTTGTATCAGTAAAGTTATTAACACCTCCACAGCAAGTAAATCTTTTCCAGAGATCTGAAAACCTGCAATCATAGAAGCAATTCATAAATCTGGGGACAAGAATGAACCCTTCAACTTTAGACCGATCAGTCTTTTGACTGTCCTATCCAAGATTCTAGAAAAGGTAATATCTAACCAATTGAGTGATAACCTTGAATCAAATTAGCTGTTCAATGACTGCCACTATGCTTTTCGTCGGATTTTGTCAACAGAACACGCACTTATGAGCATCACTGAAGACGCGTAAAAAACTTTGATGAGGGGCAAATAGCTCTGATGGTATTGCTAGACTTATCGAAAGCATTCGACAGTGTAAGCCATACAATTCTTTTCGGGAAGCTCCGCTACATCGGAATAGACCCTACTTAGTTCGAAAGTTATCTGATGAATCGGCATCAATCAGTTAAACTCGACAACGCAACTATGTCAAACTCGATCACAGTTGCCTTTGGGGTCCCTCAAGGTTCGATACTTGGTCTTTATTGTTCCTTTTTTTTGTGAAGGACATCGACTGTTAAATACGAAAAAGTCAAGCGGAAAATGGTAATGTGATGTTCAAATGTTGCTTTCCCGAAAGCTGTCGGATCTGCATGCACTGATAGACGACACTGAGACAGCCGTAACTAATCTGACATCTTAGTATGATAAAAATGGACTCAAGCTCAACTCTGGAAGAACAAAAGACATCTTGTTCGGCTCGAACTCGAAAAAAAAAGCATTTCCGATAAATTTCTCTACCAGGATAGTCAAATCTGACATTCTTGTTAAAGATAAATTTATAAGTCTGGGACTATGGTTTGATCCCTATCTTTCCTTCAAACAGCACGTAACTACTCTGCGTTCCAAGCTGAATGGAACACTTTTCTTCCTAAGCTCAGCAAAAATAAATGGATTACAAATCAAGATTACTGATTTTCCACGCTAAAGTATTTTCTCACATAAACTACGTTCTTTCAATTCGGGGGAAATGCACCGTAACTCAAGGAGAGAAAGTGCAACGTTGTATAAACTTGGCGCCAAGAATAACTTGTAATGGTAATCACAGAAAACAAGATCACGTAAGTCCTCTCATCGAAAAATTACAGTGGCTCAATATCGACAACAAACTGGCACTTCTTGATAAACATTCAATTGGCAGCCAAAGGCACATATATTGACTAGGTGAAACGAACAATCGATTCACAAGAAATAATGATACTCTGCACGTTGAACACAGGAAAACAGAAACTGCCTGTCGAGCTTTTCCGATCACTGGACTAAAAAACTGAAACAACCTCCCAACATACATCAAAAATCTCGAATCCAACAAGTCCTTCAAGAATAGGCTTAATGAACATCTGTTAACCGATCAATTCAAACCGGTAACTTTGCCCACAAGCACAAGCTAAATGCATAATACCAGTAACCAAAAAATACATTCTGTTCTTCAGCATGTCCGAAACCACCACCACCATAACTCTCAACATTGAGACACCATCAAATCGTTTCTACATTGACGATACATATGTTTTTTATGTTGCTACCGATCACAATCGTCTTTGCCAATTACCATAAGGGTTTACTAGCGTTTTGTCCATTACTGTGTATTAAATGTTCCAGTCGTTTAGGTATAATTAAAATACAAACTCAGTCTTTTCGAGGAACGATAGGCAGCTTCCAACTCTGACAAAGGTTAACTCGATGTTAATATAGTTCATTGAATTATTGCTATCAATTACCGTACCATTTTTGATGATACAATCATTGCCTTATTAGCCTATATTTTGCTTTGTCTTCTATAACAGAAGTATATTCCTCCGACTTGTGTCCTTCAGCATTGTATTATTCTGATTGTCAATCAATTAGTCATTTTCTAGCAGTCTTGAAGTGTGTATTTTGTATATTCAGTTGTTTGGTATGTATTATATGTATAATTTTCTTGTATAACTTATGTCGCTTTCACCCCTTCATTATTAATTCTATGGTTTAGACCCATCTTTACAATACGTTAGCGCTTTTCGATTTTCCAACCCTGTATTATTTCCATATTTTCTGTAAAACTAATGTTTTCCATCCACATCTTTGTCATCGTACAATAATGTAAAGTAGTCCTAACAATATGTTAGCATATTTTGATGTCCCAACACTATGTTCTCGGGACTCTAACCACATGCATGCGTGATTTTCCCATCCCATGTACTGGTTATTTTACCCACCCATATATTTTGTTATTTATCCATCTCAAATATTTCTTACTTCTCAACCCCGGGTGTCACTGGTTTTCACAACGCTATGTAGTCGGAATTCTTTTGTCAACATAGAGATTTTCTGTACGTGCACAGATGATACCATTGTAAATAATATTTCGCTCCATATAATCCGAACCGGCGGCCTCTAGACAAGAGCTGTGACGAATTCAAATTGAACGTTCGAGGAACGATAGGTAGCTCCCAGCTTTGACAGAGGCCAACTCGATGGGAATATAATTATCGAATCATTTCAACCGTTTACCGTACAATTTTTGAGGATAAAATCAGTGTCACATAAGCAGATATTGGGCTTCATCTTCCATAACAGAAGTATATTAATTCGATTTCTGTACTCCAGTATCGAATTATTCCAATTGCCAATCATTTAATCATTTTCTAACGGTCATAAAGTGTATTTTTTCAGTGTTCTGTATATATTTTATGAATAACTTATGTCGTCTATTCACCATTATTATTCATACAATGTTTTACACCCATCGTTACAATATGTTAGCGCAGTTCATCATGAAATTTGTATATCCAGCGATATGTATATATTTTATGTATGAATTATGTTATCTATTCAACCATTTAATATTCATATTTTACCCCATCTTTATAATATGTTAGCGCAATTCTACTTCTCAACCCCATGTTCTCAGGATTTCTTAGCCCCATGTGCTGGCGGTTTTCCCAATCCTATGTATTTCGTAATTTTCCCAACCTCATTTATTCGTTATCGCCCCATTCCATGTATTTCGTGCCAGGTATTCCTGATTCTTACCTCAAATGAGATGTTGGCTCTTGATCATTGATTATAATATCATAATTTATAATATGTTGCATAAAATCAGAACCGGCGGCAAATACAAATTTAATTTTAATTTACGTTGATTCAAATAGTGTTTATGACAATAAAGTTTTACGTGTAGTATTTAAAAAAATTGAAAACCCATTGCCAGACTATGGAAATAAATGATTTCATAATAATAATAATAATAATACACCACCGGCTCGTGTCAGATAGGCGGCACCGCCTGCTCGTGTGAGCCAGACTGTACCGCTATCTCGTGTCAGCGAGGCTGCACCGCCGGCTCGTGTCAGCCAGGCTGCACCGCCGGCTCGTGTCAACCAGGCAGCACCGCCGGCTCGTGTCAGCCAGGCTGCACCGCCGGCTCGTGTCAACCAGGCAGCACCGCCGGCTCGTGTCAGCCAGGCTTCACCGCCGGCTCGTGTCAGCCAGGCTGCACCGCCGGTTCGGGTCAGCCAGGCTTCACCGCCATGTTATTAACTCATCACCTGCCAACGACAGGCCTCGGGGCGATTAAATATAAATCCATGAAGAGTTCTTGATGATAGTGCATGCAGCATGTCTGTATAATTAATATTCAACGAAGCCTCTCAAATTGATAGCAGGGCAGGCATGAACAAGGTTCGAATACATCACTTTAAGAAGTGGTGTTTATTTTCTGTCGGAAATGTCGACAGCCGTTCCTTTGAATATTCTACGTCCTTTTTTTCTAACGAAATATATGTGTATTTTATGGTCATTGAATAGTTCAATATTAATGATTTGCAAACATTCGGTAATATATTGAAATGCATGTTTAGAACTGGCTTTGAAATTTGTACTTTTTAAATATTTTATGATATTCGCAAGCCCCTGAATCTCCTGAACGTAGCTGAATAAAGTCTGCAAACTTTATACCAGGACAGTAGTGAGTAAATATTTGTTTATTTGAACTATTCAACGGAGGATAGTAGTATTTAACCATATTTCTCAGTACAAGCTGCTAACTGGTTTCTTTGAATCTAGTTTACAACTATAATATAAACGCGAACACTCACAACAGCGACAGTCAACATGACAAACGGCCACAGAAAACAAGTAATGCAAAACAATCTGCCAATCAACACCAAAACTCCAACAGTCCACAGCAACTGGTAAACGCTGAACACGAGGATCACTAACAGCAACCGAATGCAGTAGGTAGCGGGGAGGCAAGCAGCATCAACAACGTCTCGTGCAGGGTCGTCGCGTCAGCTGACGAGTCATCCCTGCAGCTTCAGCAGCAGAGGAAGAGCAGCCAATGGAAAGAGCACCAGCGGAGCGTGCCACTCCGACGGTGGTTTCAGTCTATTGGTTCGTCCATAACAGTCGATAGTAAAGAAACGGAAGAGCGCCGTAACCGCCTCTCGGTGCGGGCATCATCGTCTCTCAAATGAGCCGATCGAGGAAGCCAGACGGAGTGCGCGTATCAGTATCAGAACATAAGTCTCTGAAGAATAAGGATGGCGACTGAACCATTCTTGAACGACTTCATTCAGTCAAATTCTGCTTATATTAAAGACTGTTTTGATAATCATTCAGTTATTTCATTTAAAAACATTCAGCGATCAGAGGTTATTTCCATCAGTGTCCTCATTCTTTCCCAGCCCAAGCAGTGAGCTACTTACTCGATTTGTTGTAAGGGACAAAAAAAAGTTATGAACGGTTCAGTCATTAACTTTTCTTGTGTTCGAAAAAAAACACGTTCAGAACATTACCAAAACTTTCCCTCATTTATCATCAAGTACAGTAAATGTGTGTGTGCGCAACAGCTATGTAATTGTCTTATGTCAGGATACGATTAAAACAACAACTAAAGGCAACATAATTGCAAATAAAGAACAATCTCCAGAAATTTTGTACCAGTAGCTGGAAACAGTAAAGGGAGCAAATAGGAAACAATATTGCTTGACCTGATCGCTTTTTTCGTGATATTGGAAAGCAAAATCAATATTATTTTCCCAAGTCGAAACATGATGCAAATGAGAATGAAGATTAAGGAGAGTAGAATAATTTATTGAGAACGCTCTCTCACCATTCAACTTCATTGCAAAATTATTTTACCGGCAACGCCTGTGTGTTGAAAGTTTGCAATACAACCATCAGACCACCCATCAGTATTATAGACTCTTTTACAACCACCTTTGCAAGGAATCGTTGAGCATTGAAATGCGTAGGTTTCTCAGCCAACGATATTCGTACATTCACGAATATTTTTTACCCAATCGACATTCTCTCATTAAATCACATCCTCATATTCAATTTGTGCATAAAATCCACTTCCTTGTCAAGTTCTTAGTCAGCCTAGCTTACTTTATTGACATCGTTATCTACTAATGTCGATTGTTTTTAC
>SDVV010019443.1:2725-13530 GCA_016164225.1 Gammarus roeselii | reverse complement strand
AGTGAGGATAAATAGAGGTGGGTCTCATCCACACCCGAATGGCCGTCATCAGGATAGTCTTTCTCAGCAAGTGAGGATAAATAGAGGTGGGTCTCATCCACACCCAAATGGCCGTCATCAGGATAGTCTTTCTCAGCAAGTGAGGATAAATAGACGTGGGTCTCATCCACACCCGAATGGCCGTCATCAGGATAGTCTTTCTCAGCATGTGAGGATAAATTGAGGTGGGTCTCATCCACACCCGAATGGCCGTCATCAGGATAGTCTTTCTCAGCCAGTGAGGATAAATAGAGGTGGGTCTCATCCACACCCAAATGGCCGTCATCAGGATAGTCTTTCTCAGCATGTGAGGATAAATAGAGGTGGGTCTCATCCACACCCAAATGGCCGTCATCAGGATAGTCTTTCTCAGCAAGTGAGGATAAATAAAGGACAGCAGCTGACGAGTTAATCGAAAATAATGAAGCGGGTTGTATTGAGTGTTTTCATGCAATCTGCTGTCTTTAGATCGATGACTATTAAAGTGCGTAAGCCAATGTAATGTAACTGCAAATTTGTCATTATTACAACTGAGATCGTTACATATGTAGGACGTTACCAATCTAAAGTCTCTGAAACGAAAATTACAAACAGTATTGTAAATTGTTGAACGGTGCTTGATTCCGGGCGGAAATTTTGATTAGGCTAGCTGTAGTTATTTGGAAAAATATTGTCAATAATCTCATTGGCCGGATCCCGCATATGACCGGTTCTGGTAAAACCAGTCAGGGTTTGGCCAAAACTGGAATGGGTCGTGATCATCACATCTTTAAAAGGGTTCGTTGGTATGTGAAGGTGTGAAGGAGGCTAGCGGAGTCTCACATGAGAATTTTTCATCGATGGCTTTGCGGCGACTGATGCTTGACAGGATAAAAAAGCCTCTTCCAACAAGTGAATGTATTCATGAAGCATCTGACGTTCCAAGACTAAGTGTAAACGCCCATTGTAAAGCCGTGTCCCCTCTGAGACAGTATCCATCAAGTACGGTTCACAAGCTTAGAGGAGAGCATGGGCTAGCCGTTACCTAAACACGCATCCCGACACACTTTTGTCAACGGATGAGTGTGAGAACTTCACGAGTGTTGGGCTTCCGCCACACTTCTGTCAACGGATGAGTGTGAGGACTTCACTAGTGTTGGGTTTCCGCCACACTTCTGTCAACGAATGAGTGTGAGAACTTCACGAGTGTTGGGGTTCCGCCACACTTCTGTCAACGAATGAGTGTGAGAACTTCACGAATGCTGGGCTTCCACCACACTGTCTTTCAAAAATTACAAGGTAGGAATTGCATACGCATGATTGATTCACTAAAATTTTACCTATTGCTTAGAATGAAAATCCGTTTTCCACCAAAGTACTCGGCACAGAAACTAAAAAAAAAATTAAATTACCGGCAGTACCCCTTGCATTACTGATCAGATAAAGAATGCCGAAAGCGGTAACGCTAGTTAAAAACTCCCGCCGGTGCAAATAACGGCGTTATTCGTACCGCCGGTACAAATACCGGCGTTATTCATATCCAAGTTTGGTAACTAGGACGCGCATCAGTACCAATATCCTGCATTTAAATGATACTAGCACTTGCACCCGCCTAGTTGATGATGTCAGAATAGCACATCGAAATAGAAACATATTTACAGCTAGGCCTACAGTAGCGGAAGATAAATCGTGAAAGATCCCAAATTCACGAAAATCTAAAACACGATCAGTCAGCACTGTGTGTTTTCACCATCTAAAAATATATTTGCACTATTCACATGGAGAAGTTGATCACGTATAATTGCGTGGCAAACATCCATAATAAAGTAGAGATACTAGTTGGAATATTATTGTTTGCTTTTCCGCTCGAGATTTAAGAGTAACGGATTCTCACCGTCAAGAAACCAAAGCTCTTTCAGTACGAAGAAATATTCAAAATTTCGTTGCCATGCTTGAATAGTTCAATTGCAGGTTTATAGACCTAAATCTCCTCTTGCATTTTGGTGTATTCGTGATACTGCAATTATGTGTCGACGGGGAAAAACATTTCCGAGACTCAGCAAAGTCCCGCTGCATTTGAACGCCTGCCAGACAGACGTTAGTGAAATGTTTATAACATATTCAACATTTATTCACTTATGAGGCAATGCAAATAAATTCGAGGTCGAGGTTGGGGCTCCCTCACCTTCTCTGGCCGTGTGGGGCACTGGGCAACCAGATGATCGGCGCTGCCGCAGCTGTGGCAGGTCTTGGGTTGTTCCTCTCTGGTGCAGTCGCGAGCGAAGTGGCCCATCTCTCCACAGTTAAAGCATTTGCTGCAACGAGGGTAAGGCTGTTAGGAGCCAGCAAAGAATGTAAAACTTGGAATATAAACCCGATGGCTTTGATGCCCCCAATAATGTTCATGGAAATTAAAATTTCGATTGAAATGTTGACATTCGTAATTACAATTAAGACTTTGAGAACTATTAAAATCTTTGGTTATAGAGAAAATGGATACACCTACCTGTACTTTTGGTTGTTTTTCGTGGAATTAAATCGAAAAAGTGCGTTTCTTGTCATTTTTATGCAATCACATTCATGCAATCACAGTGTAATTTTTATGCAATTAATTCCCTGGCGTTGAAGATAACTTTACTCAAACGCACTGCCGTCAGGCAACTGCGGAAGGTACCTACGTGCAAACTTTGATGTCACTGCTCGAGAAACGAGCATTAACGCATTGATGGGTCGGGTGGCAGCTACGCTGTGACCCGCTGTACAGTTAATAAACGCAAAATATACCAGTAAGTAACTGTACAGGTCCCGGACAGTGACAAAACCAATTCATCAGTATCGCCTCTTCGACGAGGACGATCTTATAAGAAGCACTTACTTTTTCTTCCTAAGCCTCGTCTTGGAGGAGTCAGTCTTCTGCGACCCCTTGCACGGGGCCCCTCCTGGCCCAGTGACGATGGTAGTCTCCAGCCCCCGCTCCCCCTGACGGCAGGCGAACTCCACGGCCTCGCCGTCACTCAGGTTACGGAACCCGGACATGTGGATCGTCGACTGGGAAGAGACATTTGGGAGAGAGCCATTAGTGAGCAGACATTAGTGAAGGGAACATAAGTGAGAGGACATAGGTGAGGGAACATATGTGAAGGGACTTAGATGAGGGGACATAGGTGAGGAGACATAGGGGATGGGACATATGGGAGGGGACATAGGTGAAGAGACATAGGTGAAGGGACATAGGTGAGGGGAGATAGGGGAGGGGACATAGGGGAGGGGACATAGGGGAGGGGACATAGGGGAGGGGACATAGGTGAGGGACCAGTGGAGAGGACATAGGTGTGATACATTTGTGTGGGACATTTGTGCGGGGCATCAGTACGAGGCATTGGTGCAAGACATATAAGTGAGACACTGATGTGAGACGTATGTACAGAGAAATAAATAGGATAGAGACATTAAAAAAAATAGAGAAATTGGTGAAAGAGACATTAGTAAGGAGGCATTATTGAAATACATTAATGAGAAGGGCAGTAATGAGGGGCATTATTGGAGGAGCAATGGTGCGAGACAATTTTGGGGTGAGACAATAAGAGAGACAATACTATGAGAGCCATTAGTATGAGAGACTTCAGTAAGAGAGACTTTGGTAGAAGAGACATTAGTGTGAGACATTAGCATGAGACATTAGCATGAGACATTAGCATGAGACATTAGCATGAAATATTAGCATGAAACATTAGCATGAGACATTAGTAGGCGAGACATTAGTAAGAGAGACATTAGTAAGAGAGACATTATGATGAGAGACATTATGAGGAGAGACATTAAGATTAGAGACATTAAGAGAAGAGACATTAAGAGGAGAAACATTAAGAGGAGAGACATTAAGAGGAGAGACATTAAGAGGAGAGACATTAGTAGACGAGACATTAGTAGGGGAAACATTAATAGGAAAGACATCAGTATGAGAGACATTAGTGAAAGAGACAATAGTATGAGAGACATTAGTATGAGGTACATTAGTAAGAGAGACATCAGTAAGAGAGACATTAGTAGGAGAGACATTAGTATGAGGGACATTAGTATGAGACATTAAGAAGATAAATTAATATGCGAGACATTAGTAAGAGACATTAAGAGGAGAGACATTAGTAGGAAAGGCATTAATATGAGAGACATTAGTGAAAGAGACATTAGTGAAAGAGACATTAGTATGAGAAACATTAGTAACCGGGACATTAGTATGAGAGAAATTAGTTAGAGAAATATTAGTAGGAGAGATATTGTTGTGAGACTTTGGTATGAGAGACATTAGTATAAGAGACATTAGTAAGAGAGACCTTAGTATGAGAGACATTAGTAAGGAAGGCTATTATTAGGAGAGACATTAGCATGAGATACATTAGTACGAGAGACATTTGCAGGAGAGACATTGGTAAGAGACATATAAGTAGGAGAGACTTTAGTTTGAGAGACTTTAGAATTAAAAACTTTAGTATGAGAGACTTTAGTATGAGAGACTTTAGTATGAGAGACTTTAGTATGAGGGACTCTAGTATGAGGGGCTTAAGTATGAGAGACTGTATATGGTGTTCGGCATGGACACCCATACGGTTAAATTAGTGCCAGGCATTGGCACTAGCACGGTAAAAAAGGTGCCCGGCATTGGTACCTGCTCTTTGCAAAACGGTGTTCAGCGATGACACCGGTCAGCATTGGTTTCACGAGGAATGAAACTGTGCGATCTCAGATCAATACTGTGGGTCGGTGGCTTTCTCTTCAGGTGCTGATTTGAGTTGTTTCGAGTATCATCATAATATGCTATTCCATTCAACAAACTTTCAAGTTCTTGATCTATTAAAACAGAAATTACAAAGACATAAGATGCTATCATAGACGTTCTACTTCAGAACTAATCTTCTTACTGTCAAAAGGCAACCTAGTTTGGACCAAAAGTCCTGTTGTTGTCTTCTTAATCTTGTAAACACTTGCAAGCTCGACTCGCCTCAACACGTTTCTACTGATCTCGACGCACCTCGACCAGCCTCGACGCGACCCTTGTCCTCTGCGCCAGTAATCCGCGGACTGTAATGGTTAATTGTTAAACTCAAGCATTCCACATGTATACATTTTTCTGGGTATGGGTTTTACAGAGTGGGGAGCGGGAAGCAGGGGTCCCAGGGTTCAGAGGGGCCTCAAGCGGGTCCCAGAGCTTCTCAAGGGGTCCCAAAGGGTCTCAAGGGTGTCCCGAAGGGTCCCGGAAGGGTTAACCTAACTAACACACCACATAGTCCACCTAGGGCCCTGCGGGTGTCTAACGATACATAAATATATAACTAATCCAAAATTGATCGCCATGAAAAAACGAAACAGATAAATAATAAAGCCCACGAAATGGGATATAATAAAATACTAAAATAAAGTGTTAATGATCAGTAAAATGAATAATCATCCATCCACCCCAAATCATTTACAGTATATTGCATCTCATTAACAGAGTATTGCATCTCATTAACAGTGTATTGCATCTCATTTGCAGTACATTGCATCACATTTACAGTATATTACATCGCATTTACAGTGTGTTGCATCTCAATTACAGTATATTACATCGCATTTACAGTGTATTGCATCACATTTAGTATGTATTTAATCTCATTTACAGTATATTGCATCTCATTTACAGTATATTGCATCTCATTTACAGTGTATCTCATTCTTTTTAGTGTGATGCATCTCATTAACAGTGTATTGCATCTCATTTACAGTATATTGCATCTTATTTACAGTATATTACATCGCATTTACAGTGCATTGCATCTCATTTACTGTGTATTTCATCTCATTTACAGTGTACTGCAACTCATTTACAGTGTATTGCATTTCATTAACAGTGTATTGCATCTGATTTACAATTATTGCCTCTCATTACCAGTGTATTGCATGTCATTTAAATCAAGGTGAATGGAAACAAATTCTATTTCATTTCTGTTTAACCAGTTCAATTTGGTAG
Source organism: Gammarus roeselii (assembly GCA_016164225.1). Taxonomy (NCBI): domain Eukaryota; kingdom Metazoa; phylum Arthropoda; class Malacostraca; order Amphipoda; family Gammaridae; genus Gammarus; species Gammarus roeselii. Next base: position 7,505 of record SDVV010019443.1, on the reverse strand, counting down.
AAACTTTGTCAGAGTTTAACCGGCTGCTAATAAATAGAGGATAGAGCGACGGCGGCACAGCACTGTGATCCAATCATGTGTTGACTACTTAAAGTTAAATGATTTATTATTACACTGTATTGACTTGTCTGCTCATATTTTTTGGGTTTGATTTGACATGTATATAGCTCTACCTTTTCCAGATTGCAACATTATTGATCTGAATTAGAGTAACAATTATTTATGTTTGAGAAGTCGTTAATCTAAAAAATAGTAACAATTATTTATGGTTGAAGAGTTGTTGATCTGAATTAGAGTAACAATTATTTATGAGTGAAGAGTTGTTGATCTGAATTAGAGTAACAATTATTCATGGTTGAAGAGTTGTTGATCTAAATTAAAGTAAGAATTATTTATGGTTGAAGAGTTGTTAATCTGAATTAGAGTAACAATTATTTATGGTTGAAGATTTGTTGATCTGAATTAGAGTAACAATTATTTATGGTTGAAGATTTGCTGATCTGAAATAGAGTAACAATTATTTGTGGTTGAAGAGTTGTTGATCTGAATAAGAGTAACAAATGTTTATGGTTGAAGATTTGTTGATATGAATTAGAGTAACAATTATTTGTGGTTGAAGAGATATTGATCTGAATTAGAGTAACAATTATTTATGTTTGAAGAGTTGTTGATCTAAACTAGAGTAAAAATTATTTATGGTTGAAGAGTTGTTGATCTGAATTAGAGTAACAATTATTTATGGTTGAAGAGTTGTTGATCTGAATTATAGTAACAATTATTTATGGTTGACGAGTTATTGATCTGAATTAGAAAAAACATTTATTTATGTTTGAAGAGTTGTTGATCTAAACTAGAGTAAAAATGATTTATGATTGAAGAGTTGTTGATCTGAATAGGAGTAACAATTATTTATGGTTGAAGAGTTGTTGATCTGAATTAGAGTAACAATTATTTAGGATTGAAGAGTTGTTGATCTGAATTAGAGTAACAATTATTTATGGTTGAAGAGTTGTTGATCTAAATTAGAGTAACAATTATTTATGGTTGAAGATTTGTTGATCTGAATTAGAGTAACAATTATTTGTGGTTGCAGAGTTGTTGATCTGAATGAGAGTAACAAATATTTATGGTTGAAGAGTTGTTAATCTGAATTAGAGTAACAATTATTCATGGTTGAAGAGCTGTTGATCTAAATTAGAGTAACAATTATTTATGGTTGAAGAGTTGTTGATCCGAATTGGAGTAACAATTATTTGTGGTTGCAGAGTTGTTGATCTGAATGAGAGTAACAAATGTTTATGGTTGAAGATTTGTTGATATGAATTAGAGTAACAATTATTTGTGGTTGAAGAGATATTGGTCTGACTTAGAGTAACAATTATTTATGTTTGAAGAGTTGTTGATCTAAACTAGAGTAAAAATTATTTATGGTTGAAGAGTTGTTGATCTCAATCATAGTAACAATTATTTATGGTTGAAGATTTATTGATCTGAATTAGAGTAACAATTATTTATGTTAGAAGATTTGTTGATCTAAACTAGAATAACAATTATTTATGGTTGAAGAGTTGTGATCTGAATATGAGTAAAAATTATTTATGGTTGAAGAGCTGTTGATCTGAATTGGGGTAACAATTATTTATGGTTGAAGAGTTGTTGATCTGAATTAGAGTAACAATTATTCATGGTTGAAGAGTTGTTGTCCTAAATTAGAGTAACAATTATTTATAGTTGAAGATTTGTTGATCTGAATTAGAGTAACAATTATTTGTGGTTGAAGAGTTGTTGATCTGAATAAGAGTAACAAATATTTATGGTTGAAGAGTAGTTGATCTGAATTAGAGTAACAAATATTCGTGGTTGAAGAGCTGTTGATCTAAATAATAGTAACAATTATTTATGGTTGAAGAGTTGTTGATCCGAATTGGAGTAACAATTATTCATGGTTGAAGAGCTGTTGATCTAAATTAGAGAAGCAATTATTTATGGTTGAAGAGTTGTTGATCTAAATTGGAGTAACAATTATTTATGGTTGAAGAGTTGTTGATCTGAATAGGAGTCACAATTATTTATGGTTGAAGAGTTGTTGATCTGAATGCGAGTAAAAATTATTTATGGTTGAAGATTTGTTGATCTGAATTAGTGTAACAATTATTTATGGTTGAAGAGTTGTTGATCTAAATTAGAGTAACAATTATTTATGGTTGAAGATTTGTTGATCTGAATTAGATTAACAATTATTTGTGGTTGAAGAGTTGTTGATCTGAATAAGAGTAACAAATATTTATGGTTGAAGAGTTGTTGATCTGAATAAGAGTAACAATTATTCATGGTTGAAGAGCTGTTGATCAAAATAAGAGTAACAATTATTTATGGTTGAAGAGTTGTTGACCTGAATTAGAGTAACAATTATTTATGGTTGAAGATTTGTTGATCTGAATTAGAGTAACAATTATTTGTGGTTGAAGAGTTGTTGATCTGAATAAGAGTAACAAATATTTATGGTTGAAGAGTTGTTGATCTGAATTAGAGTAACAATTATTCATGGTTGAAGAGCTGTTGATTAAAATAAGAGTAACAATTATTTATGGTTGAAGAGTTGTTGACCTGAATTGGAGTAACAATTATTCATGGTTGAAGAGCTTTTGATCTAAATAAGAGTAACAATTATTTATGGTTGAAGAGTTGTTGATCTGAATTGGAGTAACAATTATTTATGGTAGAAGAGTTGTTGAGCTGAATAAGAGTAACAATTATTTATGGTTGAAGATTTGTTGATCTGAATTAGAGTAACAATTATTTATGGTTGAAGATTTGTTGATCTGAATTGGTGTAACAATTATTTATGGTCAAAGAGCTGTCGATCTAAATAAGAGTAACAATTATTTATGGTTGAAGAGTTGTTGATCTGAATAAGAGTAACAACTATTTATGGTTGAAGAGTTGTTGATCTGAATTACAATAACAATTATTCATGGTTGAAGAGTTGTTGATCTAAATTAGAGTAACAATTATTTATGACCGAAGAGTTGAATTTAATGGAACTACATTCCTTGCGTTACAAACCAGAATTCAGAACATGAAAGAGTAAAATTTATACATATTTTAATGGAACATCCTCAAAATCTGGCTCTGCAATTCGTCAAGTTAAGAAAAGCAACGACTGTGAAAAGAGAAGAACATCATACTAAAATGTTCAGCCTTTTATCAATAAAATTCGTAATCGGTAAATCACCAACCAACAAATTCATTCATGGTATCTTCTTTCTTTTATGCCAGCTGTCATAAAGAGGCCCTTCCTGGTACATCAATCCATCAAATCCAGTCCTTAACTCTTCTCGTTTCTTATGAATACGTCTGCTCTTCAACACCAAATTGCATCAGTTTCGCCATTGGTTCTAGCATTTCAACTGTTCCATCAACATTCCATTGGTTCAGCAGCTTCCCACATTTCCACGGTTCAATCAATGATTCCATCATCTCAACGGTTCTATCATTTCAAGAAATAAACCATCAATGATTTAATCCTTTCAACGACTTCTGAGCGGTTCCATCACCAACAGCTTCCATCATTTCAAACAAAAGTTTTACATTTGATTGGTTCATCGTTTTTTGTCATCTCTCTCTAATCCCATTCATGATCACAATAATCAGCTCTAATTATGTTTCTCCCAATCTGATCAGACTGTATCATCTCCAGTCGCTCCTTGGTAATCCTCGTTGACACTTTATTATGTTAGGTTCGTTTTCATCCATTAGTGAGCGATCGAAGTAAACATAAACCCTATCAAGTATTCCATCATGTGTTTCAGCGTCCGAGATTCCACTTCTCCATAAATCATCAACCATAAAGACAGCTCATGCTTTCATTCTGTATTTCCTCATCGATTTCATCATCTCCAGTTCCCGTCTAGTCAGCTTCCTCCCACCACCCAGTTTCCCTCTCTTTCTCTCTCGCCTCTTCGTCGTCGCTGCCTTTTTAGTGTTGTTTTTAGTCGTGGTCGCCACAGCTCCCGTCCAACACCTGAGACGGAAATGCCGCCGAATCCTGCCTCCACGGCTTACTTTTTGACAATGTTTTTATTAGGCCTATTGCCCGCTTTTCTATTATTTTCTCATCTGAGTCAACTGTTTCGAGGGAGACTACACTATTATTTTCTAGGAAGATTACTACGTACATCTGTCGAAGAAGAGTTTTCTAAGTTGAACTGTATTAGTGTAGTACAATGTATGCCATGTTTTTTTTTCTATAGCGAGATCGTTTTTATTTTTTTCGTGGACTGTAGAAATTCTGCTGGCAACTTTGGTTTCCAGAACCTAATCCTTGTTCACTGCTGCTCTTAACGAGACTAGGTAGTTATTTAGAGAATTTGTTTATGGGTGTAAGCCCCGAATCCAAGGGGAAGACACGTTTGGAGGATAGCTTCCCGACCATTAACAAATTATCTTGACAAACTGCCTCGTTACGTGATTTGACGACGCTATGGATCGAGTTCCTTCACAAACTAGTTACCCCATGCCCTGTAGGGCTTACTGCGTGCATTGATTCAATGTCTGTTTTCCGGTGCATAAACGTGCCACAAACTAGTTACCCCATGCCCTGTGGGGCTTACTGCGTGCATTGACTCAGTGTCTGTTATCCGGTGCATAAACGTGCCACAAATTAGTTACCCCATGCCCTGTGGGGCTTACTGCGTGCATTGATTCAGTGTCTGTTTTCAAGTGCAAACACGGCCTCTGAATTATAGTTGTATTGATCAAATTTGATATGTTTCTTTAG
>SDVV010019442.1:0-13530 GCA_016164225.1 Gammarus roeselii | reverse complement strand
GGACCTGGTTGATCGTTGAGCCTAATGCAAGGACGCTGGCTGTGTGAGTTGCAAGTATCCTAAACAACAAGGACCTGGTTGATCGTTGAACCTAATGCAAGGACGCTGGCTGTGTGAGTTGCAAGTATCCTAAACAACAAGGACCTGGTTGATCGTTGAGCCTGATGCAAGGACGCTAGCTGTGTGAGTTACAAGTATTCTAAACAACAAGGACCTCGTTGATCGGTGAGCATAATGCAAAGGCGCTGGCTGTGTGAGTTACAAGTATCCTAAACAACAAGGACCTGGTTGATCGTTGAGCCTGATGCAAGGACGCTGGCTGTGTGAGTTACAAGTATTCTAAACAACAAAGACCTGGTTGATCGTTCAGCCTAATGCAAGGACGCTGGCTGTTTGAGTTACAAGTATCTTAAACAACGAGGACCTGGTTGATCGTTCAGCCTAATGCAAGGATGCTGGCTGTGTGAGTTACAAGTATCCTAAACAACAAGGACCTGGTTGATCGTTGAGCCTAATGCAAGGACGCTGGCTGTGTGAGTTACAAGTATTCTAAAGAACAAGGACCTGGTTGTTCGTTGAGCCTAATGCAAGGACGCTGGCTGTGCGAGTTACAAGTATCCTAAACAACAAGGACCTGGTTGATCGTTGAGCCTAATGCAAGGACGCTGGCTGTGTCAGTTTAAAGTATCCTAAACAACAAGTACCTGGTTGATCGTTGAGCCTAATGCAAGGACGCTGGCTGTGTCAGTTACAAGTATCCTAAACAACAAGGACCTGGTTGATCGTTGAGCCTAATGCAAGGACGCTGGCTGTGTAAGTGACAAGTATCCTAAACAACAAGGACCTGGTTGATCGTTGAGCCTAATGCAAGGACGCTGGCTGTGTGAGTAACAAATTCCTAAACAACAAGGACCTGGTTGATCGTTGAGCCTAATGCAAGAACGCTGGCTGTGTGAGTAACAAGTGTTCTAAACAACAAGGACCTGGTTGATCGTTGAGCCTAATGCAAGGACGCTGGCTATGTGAGTTACATGTATCCTAAACAACGAGGACCTGGTTGTTCGTTGAGCCTAATGCAAAGACGCTGGCTGTGTGGGTTACAAGTATCTTAAACAACAATGACCTGGTTGATCGTTGAGCCTAATGCAAGGACGCTGGCTGTGTGAGTTACAAGTATCCTAAACAACAAGGACCTGGTTGATCGTTGAGCCTAATGCGAGGAAGCTGGCTGTGTGAGTTACAAGTATCCTAAACAACAAGGACCTGGTTGATCGTTGAGCCTTATGCAAGGACGCTGGCTGTGTGAGTTACAAGTATCCTAAGCAACGAGGACCTGGTTGTTCGTTGAGCCTAATGCAAGGACGCTGTTTGTGTGCGTTACAAGTATCCTAAACAACAAGGACCTGGTTGATCGTTGAGCCTAATGCAAGGACGCTGGCTGTGTGAGTTACAAGTATCCTAAACAACGAGAACCTGGTTGATCGTTGACCCTAATGCAAGGACACTGGCTGAGTCAGTTACAAGTATTCTAAACAACAAAGACCTGGTTGATCGTTCAGTCTAATGCAAGGACGCTGGCTGTTTGAGTTACAAGTATCCTAAACAACGAGGACCTGGTTGATCGTTGAGCCTAATGCAAGGACACTGGCTGTGTGAGTTACAAGTATCCTAAACAACAAGGACCTGGTTGATCGTTGAGCCTAATGCAAGGACGCTGGCTGTGTGAGTTACCAGTATCCTAAACAACAAGGACCTGGTTGATCGTTGAGCCTAATGCAAGGACGCTGGCTGTGTGAGTTACAAGTATCCTAAACAACAAGGACCTGGTTGATCGTTGAGCCTAATGCAAGGACGCTAATGCAAGGACGCTAAATGCAAGGACGCTAATGCAAGGACGCTAATGCAAGGACGCTAAATGCAAGGACTTACACAGCCTAATGCAAGGACGCTGGCTAGCTACCATTGAACAGAGAATTTGAATTCATAAAAATATGAATTGACAAAACTTGTCACTTATTAATTTTTCTGCTCGTGATGAGTTGTTGATGGTCTGCAAAAGAACTTGCGACATGACGATTCATTCTGGACTTATTATTATACATGATATTCTGAAATATTTTTCAGACAGGCGTAGGGGAACACCTGCCCTTCCTAAAAACATCGGCCGCTATGGATACATTTGGCTCCTATCCTATGAGTGCATTTTCCTTCGTATGAATACATGCACTCTCCTACGAATAACTACTTTCACCTATAAACACCTTCCCTACCAATGGACACCTGCCCTCTGTTATGAACACATGTCATCTCCTATGAACACTTACCCCCCCAATAGACACCTACCCACTCCTATGATCAACTCCTCTCTCGTATGAACACCTGTTCTCTCTTTTGAACATCTACCTCCTTTCCTTCGTAATCACTTTTCCCCCCCTAACAATATTCTGCTCCCTTCTCACCGAAACCATCCCGTTTACAAAATCTATTAGTTGAATTTATATTACAAAGTGCATATTTGTAATGGATATGACTAATGAGTGTTTCAAACGGATTAAAAAAAATCGATATCCCAAGCATAACAGGGTTTCCCAAGCATGATCTTCAATAACGGGGTTTCCTGAGCATGATCTTCAATAACAGGGCCACTTATGCAAGCCAGTTTTTCTAATGCAAGCTAGTCCTCCTTATGCAAGCCAGGACGATTCATGCAAGCCAGTTACGCTTATGCAAGCCAGTACGATTCATGCAAGCCAGTTACGCTTATGCAAACCAGTTTCCGCAATGCAAGCCAGTCCCCTTTATGCAAGACCGTCCTCCTTATGCAAGCCAGTCCCCTTTGAGCAAGACCATCCCCCAATGCCAGACCGTCATCCATGGGCAAGCCAGTCCCCTTTATGCAAGACCATCCCCTAGTACAAGACCGTCCCTCTTGTGCAAGTCAGTCCCCCTTAAGCAAGACCATCCCTCAATACCAGACCATCCCCCTTGTGCAAGCCAGTGCTCTTTATGCAAGACCATCCCCTAATACAAGACCGTCATCCTTGTGCAAGCCAGTCACGTTATGTACGACAGTACCTCTTATGTAAGCCATTTCCAGACCAGATAGCCAATTTTTCTTAAACAAACCAGTTCTCCCTATGCAAGCCAGTGTTCTTTATGCAAGCCAAGTACCCTAATGCTAGCCAGGTCCCCATAAACAAGCTAGTCTCTCTATTGCAAGACTGTTCCCATTATGTAAGACAGTTCATGCTTTCCAGTCTGTGTGAAGGGGTTCACAGACGACACAATTGTCAACGTTTCCTCTCCAGGAAACGCGTTTCGTACCAAACGCGACCTGCTGTTCCTCACTCCAACAAAACTGTTTTTTCAATCACTTTTTTCAGTGGTGCCGCGATACATGCAATGTTCACGATGAACCGACGATAATGTCCGCAAGCTTCCAAGAAGCCTCTCACGCGCCGCACTGTCGTGTATGTACGTATAGACATACAGCCGTTTCCCCCTCATTAGTAGAACGGCTAAGTTAGGCTAACATCGAGGGGGGAGGCGCCCAATCTTTCCGCCACAAGACCGTCGTGTCCATGCCGAGGCTCGAACTCGCGGCATGCAGCACCAGAGGCTGGCACAGCTGTCAGATATGCTAACCAATCGTCCACGGCGGTCGCACTGCCGTATACGTCGGAGAAAAATAAAATTTGCCAATGCCTGAATGTTTCCTGGATAAGGCCGTATTATTATTATTAAATCATTTATTTCCATCGTCTAGCAATGGGTTTTCAATACATAGGTAGCTATAATACATCAAACTTAGTTTTTTATGCCTGCTTTTTGAATTAGCGAAACGAGAGATAAAGGGAATTTGTAACAGCACATCTCCTGTCTGCGGCCGGTTTGTAGCTACTTCATGTTGCAAAACATGATTCACAATATATGTTGTTGAAAATCTTATAAAAAACTCATGGCGTGGGATTGATGAATCCAGAATAAATACATCGCAGCTCATCTCTAGTGTGCTGCTGGCTCGCCTTCACGGAACTAAATGAAATTCACAATATACCATCATACATGTACATATATAAATACATATTCATATGTGCACACACCTACCTACATATATGGATGACAATCAGTATAATAGACTTTCATTATACTGCACACACCTACCTACCCAACTCGACGAGAATATAACTTATTCAATAAGTTATATTCTCGTCGAGTTGGCCTCTGTCAAACCTGGGAGCTACCTATCGTTCCTCGAAAGTTCAATTTGAATTCGTCAAAGCTCATCTCTAGGGGCCGGTTCGTATTACATGGAGCAAAATATTATTTACAATAGTATCATCTGTGCACATACAGAAAATGTTGCTTTTGACAAAACAATTCCGACTACATAGCGTTGGGAAAACCAGTGACACGCAGGGTTGAGAAATAAGAAATACTTGGGGTGGATAAATAACGAAATACACGGGTGTGGAAAATAACAAGTACATGTGGTGGCAAATCACGCATGCATGTGGTTAGAGTACCGAGAACATGGGATTGGGACATCAAAATGTGCTAACGTATTGTAATGAGTAGTCTACATTATTGTACGATGACAATGATGTGGATGGACAACATAAATTATACAGAAAATATGAATACAATATAGGGTTGGGGAAACTGGAAAGCACAGACATATTGTAAATATGGGTCTAAACCATTGTATTAATAATGAAGGGGTGAATAGGCGTCATAAGTTATACAAAAAAGTTATACATACAATACATACCAAACAACTGAATATGCAATATACACACTTCAAGACCGCTAGAAAATGATTCAATGATTGACAATCAGAAATAATACAATGCTGCAGTAAACAAGTTGGATGAATATACTTCTGTTATAGAAGACGAGCAAAATGTTAGCTTATAAGGCAATGATTGTATCATCAAAAATGGTATGGTAATTATTGGAAATAATTTACTGAATTATATTAAAATCGAGTTGACCTTTGTAAAGTTAGAAGCTGCCAATCATTCCTCGAAAAACCTGAGGTCGTATTTTAATTATAATAAAGCGACTGGAACATTTAAAACACGGAAATAGACAAAACTCTAGTTAACACTTATGGTAATTAGCAAAAACAATTGTGATCTGTAGCGACATAGGAAACATATGTATCGTCTGAGTATAGACGATTAGATAGTGTCTCAATGATGAGAGTTTTGGTGGTGGTGGTTGGTGGTGGTGGTCGCTCAAGAAACAGAAATGCATTTTCTGGTTACTGGTATTATGCATTTAGCTTGTGTTTGTTGGCAAGTTACCGTTTTGAATTGATCGGTCAACAGATGTACATTAAGCCTATTCTTGAAGGACTTGTTGGATTCAAGATTCTTGAGGCTTGTTGGGAGGTTGTTCCAGGATTTTGCTCCAGTGATCGAAAAAGCTCGACAGGCAGTTTCTGTTTTCCTGTGTTCAACGTGCAGAGTATCATTATTCCTTGTAAATCGATTGTTCTTTTCACCTCGAGAATATATTTGTCTTTGGCCGCCGGGTGAATGTTTTTCTAGAAGATCTTTATGATTTCTGATCAACTCATGGAGTGCCAGTTTGTTGTCGATATTGAGCCACTGTAATTTTTCGAGGAGAGGACTTACGTGGTCTCGTTTTCTGCGGGTACCATCGCCTGTTATTCTTGCTGCAAAGTTTATACAACGTTGCACTTTCTCTCTTTGAGTTTTGGTGCATTTCCACCAAATTGAACGACAGTAGTTAATTTGAGAAAATACTTAAGCGCGGACAATCAGTAATCTTGATTTGTTTTCATCCAATTCTTTTTTTGCGGAGTTTAGGAACAGAAGTGGTCCATTCAGCTTGGAACACAGAGTAGTTACGTGGTGTTTGAAGGAAAGATCGGGATCAAGCCATACTCCCAGACTTATAACTTTATCTTCAACAGGAATGTCGATTCGCCTATCCCGATGAAGAAATTAATTGGAACTGCTTTTCTTTTTGAGTTCGAGCCGAACAAGATGCATTTTGTTTTTTCAGAGTTGAGCTTGAGTCCATTTTTATCATACTAAGATTTCAGATTAGTTACGGCTGTCTCAGCGTCGTCTTTCAGTTTATTCAGATCCGAAGGCTTTCGGGAAAGCAATATTTGAACGTCATCGGCGTTACATTTCCATTTTCGCTTGATTTTTTGGTAATTTACAGTCGATGTCATTTACAAAAACCAGGAACAACAATGGGCCAAGTATCGAACCTTGAGGGACCCCAAAGGCAACTGTGGCCGGATTTGATATAGTTGCGTTATCGAGTTAAACTGATTGTTGTCGATTCACCAGATAACTTTCGAACCAGGTAGAGTCAATTCCGATGTTGCGAAGCTTGCCAAAAAGAATTGTATGGCTTACACTGTCGAATGCTTTCGATAAGTCTAGCAATACCAGCAGAGATATCTGCCCCTCATCGAAGTTTTTGTACAGATCTTCAGTGATGCTCATAAGTGCGTATTCTGTTGACGATTTTCGCCGATAAGCATACTGGCAGTCATTGAACAGCTTGTTTGTTTTGAGGTAGTCAATCAATTGGATAGATATTACCTTTTCTAGAATCTTGGATAAGACAGGCAGAAGACGGATCGATCGGTCTAAAGTTGGATGGTTCATTCCCGTCCCCAGACTTATGAATTGCTTGTATGATTGCATGCTTTCAGATCTCTGGAAGAGTTTCACTTGTTATGGAGGTGTTAATAACTGTGCTGATGTAAGGCAAAGTAACTATGAGGCTGTCTTTTAGATATTGTAGGGCAAAACCATCCATTCCTGTAGAATTTGTGTTCCTCAAAGCGAATACAGCTCATTTTACTTCCTGTTGCGATACTTGCTTTGGTTTCCATTTGACGTTTGCTTGTTGGTCGCTGTCTCCATCGAAAGCTTTTGGACTCCATGTATCTGTTGCGTCGCTCTGTAATTCTTGATAAGCTTCCTGGGTTACCTCTTCACACAAACCTGTTTCCCAACTCCAGCGAAGTAGTTGTTAAACTTCTCTGAAGTTGCTTGAGCATTCGCATAAGTAGGCAAGGAATTCTTTTCAATACATTCCACGTTTCTTTTTGATTGTTTATGCACTGTTCTAGTTCCTCATGATGGTATTTAATTTTTGCCCTCCTGACTCCTCGTTTGACTCTTCTATTTTGAATTCGGAATAATTGTAACCAAGTGATGCTTCGTTTTGATCAGCGTTTGAGATATTTTTTAAGTGTAATTTCTTTTCGCAGTTTTTCTGTAATCCATTTAACCGGCATGCTTTTCATTGTTTCAGTTTCCGTTGGCGCCACAGCGTTTAGACATGTGAGAAGATAGTCTGTGAGTAATTGGGCTTGCTCTGTGATATTATTTGTGCTATGTATCGGTTTTATCATCTCGACGTTTGCCACTAGTTGTGCTCTGAAATTATCCACGGTGTAATTCCTTTTTGTACGACAGGTTATTTTGTATAGTTGTTTCTTCTCTTTTTTTATGTTAATGGTGCAGTTTATTTTATGGTGACCCGAGAAAGAATTGGGCTCCACGTCTGTATTAACAATGGACGACGGATTGTTACTGATGAGCAGATCCAATACAGTTTGGGTTTCCGGTGTAATTCTTGTTGCACATTTTATGAGGAGCTGATGCAGCCCGAGTCTGTCTAAAATCGGCTTCATATTGTTGGATTTCAATTTCAATTGATCATCATTGAGATCTCCCAAAATGTACAGCGTTTTTCCTGAGCGGATAGCTTCTCGAAATCTTTCTTCGATGTATTGAAAAGACTGTACACTTGCTTTGGGTGGCTTGTAAAGAGAACTAATAACAAACAATCTGTTTTTCCGTACATGGATGTTCACCCAAAAATCATCTACTTCATTGCTGTCGCTAAGCATTACTTGAAAAGAGGTATATTCTTCTCGCACATAAATCATGGTTCCACCTCCTTTCCTTTCTCTATCTTTTCTATAAATCTCGATGAAGGTAGTGTTAATGTCAGATTCCAGCCAGGTTTTAGTCAGACATAGAATGTCAATTGAGTCCTCCTTCATCATCATTTTGATGTGATCCATCCTTGTTCTTACGCTTCTAACGTTTGTATGTTTAATCACGATATTATTTAGGTTCTGATGGGTATTTGCAGACATGGTTGCTGAAGGGCGGTTGCTGCTCCCAGCTTGAACAGTTTGTGCCTCTAGTCATTTATTTTTACTTGCAGGACAGTTGGTGTCTCTTTGGGATGATTGCAGAGGCATGCCTTCATCGAATATGGATGTATCGTTGTCGTATTGCAAAGGAGAATACCTATTGTAACACTGCGCATTTGTTTCCACATGCTTGTTTCGTTTCACTGCAATATTTTGTTGTTCGAAATGTGACTTCAGAGGGTGGGTTGGTGCAAGACTACTATAGTGGTCCACTTTCTCGGCTGCAAATATTGAGTATTGAGCAGCTTCATCACTCTTAAGGCTGTTCGAATTAATTACAGGTTTTGTTACGATGTCCGGGTTCGTTTCATCTAAGATTGTGATTTGTATGTTGAGTGCGTTGCCTAGAATTGTGGGGACTAGATCGCCAAAACTGCTATTGTACTTTTTATTTTCAAAATACTTTTATATCTTGGAGAGGAACCTATCACCTTTTTTATAGTCAGTAAAGACTTCGTAATCATCTAAGTAATTGAAGGATTCCTTCATTGCTTTGGTTTTTATCACCTCTGAGAGGTTTTTATCGTTAAATTCTGTTTGTTTTATTAAGGATCCTTTCACCGCGTGAATCATACAATGTCCGTCTGCTAGTGTTCATTGTCTTTTTAATCTTGAATCGTTGAGAATAGTGTCGATGTTGGTGTTCCTGGGGAATTGTTGCAAGTTTTCCGTTACCTGCACCCCTGCCCTGCTCACGATATGACCGAGGATTTTCACGAAACCTCATGCAAATGAGCATTTAAGTAGTTCAATTTTTACTCTATTTCCTTGAATTCAATGAGGATTTCTTCGACGATCTTAAAATGCTGATCAAAGTTCTCACCGTGGATGCACGCGTTGTCCAGGTAAATGCAGGCAATCATGCCTATCTGTTTCCGCTTTATTTGATTGATATATTAAATCCATGTGGCTGGCGCAGCCTGTAATCTGAAACTCATGCGGTTGAAATGATAGACCCTGAAGGTGTGTGGAAGGCAATGTATTGCTAGAAGCATCTTATATTTCTATTTGGTGGTACGCGCTCTTGGCATCAGTGATGCTGTGGTAGCTTGAAGAGCTCCAGTTATGTTAACAAGTTGGTAGCTCGATTTCTAAGCCATTGCATTAATGTTTCAGTACTCTACGGCAAAGTTATAAGTATTATCTGACTTAGGACGAACACTACCGCCTGTCTGATGCAGAAATAATTCCAAAAGGCAACGTCTCATTCACTTTCTCTTCAATTACTTTCTTTGTGCTGTGTGTTAATCGCCAATGGGCGGTGTTGATTGGCCGTTCATCCTTCATCCAAATACATTGCTGGACTTCTTTTATGTTTCTAATGTCATCTTCTCTTGCCGTGATGACCCTTCGATACTTCCACAACAGATGTCTATCCCCCTCCTGCTGTCTTGGTTCCTGGTGATTCAGTTCCAACTAGTCAATTAGCTGCTGCCGGCCATCATCTTTTGGTTGTCTGCCTTAGACTCCTCGCACCTCAACTCCGTCTCTTTGGGCTTCTCCGCCCCCACGGGATGTACAGTTGTCACCAAAATTCCACATTCTATGAACATAGACTTGCTGCTAGGATTGAAACAATTAATGGGTACGAGTAGTGTATATGTCGTCAAGAACCGCTTTCTAGAGAAATTTTGGTGAGGGCGCGGTGCATGCAACCTTGACTCAATCGGTCCGTACGGGGCATTCGCGCAGAAACGGGGGAGGGCGGGGGCGGAGGGTACCGAAATTGGTTTGGTGCCCGAGTCAGCTAACGGACGGGGGGAGGGGGGATCAGAAAGGGGGGGAGGAGTACGGAAGGGGAACGGCGGGATGGAAGCAGGCTTGCGGCCTTGATTGGCAAGGCTAATGTTATGAACATTTTAATTTGTACTGTATTTTGATATATATTGTATTTATATATATATTTTTTCTTCTTTAGATGGTTGTAGTGGAGTATAATTGGTCACTAACTGTTGCTCGTTATATATATTTATTCGGTTCTGGTATGAATAGTGTTATAGCAAGTTTCCTGGAGGGAGGATTGATGCGGTAGAGAAACCCCCCTAGGTAGAAAGTTGGATGCGCCCCTGGGAAATTATGTGAGTTTGCTCTTACCTGTTCCTTGTCTTATAAATTTGTTTCCGTGTCACGTTTGCTACGTTATGAGTGTATATATTGTTATGTATTTATGTATGGATTATATTTCTATATTTTTATATGTGGACATATACGTGTGTTTTCTTATCTAGTTGGGGTATAATTGACTAAATCGATGCTTGATTGGTGGGTTCGTAGCGGTGGGGGCTTGGTATATTTTTATATGATATATTCATTCATCATTATATATTCTTTTATAGGATTAGTGTGGTAGGTATGTCCTATAACTCAATTTGCAGCCTTAATGTGTGAAGGGCTCTGTTTATACCAGCCTGAAGGTAGGATTGCAGGCAAGATTCTGTGTTTCCCAGCAATTTATTTCATATGTATATATTATCTGTAGGAATAGTATGGATTATTAGTATGATTATTGGTGAGTTAGGTATGTATTGTGGGATGATGCAGCACCTACGGTCGAGAATCTATCTACCCCATATTGCATTACCCAGTTTTGAAACAGTTATATCAGTGTTCCATTGACGCGGCGAAAATACCTGAACGATATGGATTTAGTGTAAGTTAAAATATTATATCATGTATACATAGTAATGATCGATGGATTTAAGTTGAATTTGTAGTGTTTCGGAATTTCGATCAGTTAACTTATACAGTTTTAGCCATTTTATGGTATTTTAGGCTTGAAGCATCCATGTAGCAAGCTATTTCAGGCATAATTGCTAGGTTGTTGCATTATTGTGGTATTTTTATATGTGTATATGACACATCTGTTACGATTTAGCCGTAGTTACTTTAGTTAAAGAGATATTAATTTATCCCTGTTTTGGACTGAAGTTGAGGCTAATTTCATTATATTTTGTATGTACTATACCTTATTTACTTTAGGGTTCAGTTGTGTCGCTCGTATGTCTTGGTATCTTATAAAACATTTCTTGTTTGTTTGGTTACATGCTAGTTCATTCTCATTCATCACGTTTTTAATGTATGTTTTGGGTATGGTAGAGAACTAATCGTCTTGCTTTGTTTTATCTCGTGAGTTTTAGTATAGGTCTTCTAGTTTTGTAGGTTATCTGTTGAATTTCCATCTTCAATGCAATCTGTTGGTTGTATATACAATTTAGGATATATTACGTTTGTGTTTACAATAAAGAACATTATTTCAGGTCTAATTTAGTTACATTTTGTTCATTTATAGTGATTAGTATATCTTTTTTCATCCTGATACAATATTTGACGTGGTTATTATAGATATAGAACAGACGATTTGTTACAAATTTGGTCGTGCTGTTAGGGCATTGTATATTTATTGTACGTCCATTCTTCATTATTTAGGAGGAGATAGACTGTCCCCTAGGCAAAAGCTCATTCTGTTAATGCTCGTTTGTATGAGTAAACCGATTTACTAGGATGGATTCCCATTGTACTACAATTTTTTTTGTCGGTTACAGCAGAGTAGAGAACCTTATTTAGCTATTTTATATATGTTCCTGATGTTATGTTTTTTTTCCACGAGAATCATAGGATTGTATGTTTAAAATGTGTATGTCTGTACTGCATCTTTGTGGAATTTTCGTCATTGATCCATAGCAAATATGTTGTTTAACGTTTAGCTGATAATTTACTGGATAGAGGGGTCCCAGTGTAGAGATGATTTACACTCTTTGGTTGTCATTTTGGAGTTCATCCATGTTCAACGTGAATTAGGTACGTTCTTGTAGACGTCGATCTTGAGTTTAATGGATTTGTAGTGTTTTACTTAATTCATCAGTAAACAGAACCCAAGCTTTTATGGCCACACACTCTCTGAGACTCATTCTTGACCACTGTACATGTGTCTAGATTTTGGTTATGTCCAGGATGTATCTTTGTTCGAAACTGTTCAGATACGATGTGTTAACAGATGCGAGGTACGTCTGTGGCATCGTATCATGACTGTAAGTTACCTCTAAATTTGTTATATATCAGTGGTAGATTGCTGAGAAGTTACCTAGTAAAGCATTATAGAGTTCATTTTTATGACACAGTAGGCTTGGATTTATTCTCCCAGAGGCATAGCATCAGTTAGGTCTAGGAATTTATTATAGATTTGAATGGTATGATAGTATAAAATAACATTTTTCACATTACCTCAGCGTTAAATGTCAGGTATTTTTTGATATGTTAGTATACGATCTTAGTCATGAACCAGATCACGTCGGATATTGGAGTAGGCTTCATCATCCGGGTGCGGTAGGATATACCGTCTATAATAGTTAATCGTTTTTGCTTAGGGTAGTGTAGGGAATCTTAATGAGCTAGTTTTTAGATGTTGTGTATATTTTGATTTGATATCATAGGAATATATCAGTATTCGATATAAATTTGCCTATTTTCATGGGTTGTTGGGTATAAATTACGCTTATGTGGATGAAATGATTAAAAAATTTGGTGTGTTTCCCCTCTCGACATTGGATTTGGGTCCGGTTCCATATTACCTCCGAGAACTATTCTACCGGATTTGTGTTGTGTGTCAGTGTTGAAATTCTTCAATAATTGAATGTACATCTCAATTATGTTATCCGATCGCAGGCCTTTGCTACATGCTTATTCCCGCAAATCTTACTTTTATAAATGTTTGTATTTCGTTTGCAGTTTAGCCACTTAGAAGTTTTTGATTAATTCAGGCTTTTGTTATGAGACTGCGTTCCCATTCAGAATATTTGACTTCTTTTCGACCATTCACCAGATTCACTTTAACATTTTTCACTGAAGGTCTGTGATGATGGCTATAATCCTAACTCATTCTAACGTAAAATTACCAAGGATTGTATAGTATCCCCCGTTTCATACCTTTGTTAGATATTTTCTTCATTGATTTAACCTTCATCCTTATCCTTATCAGTTTGTTCAAGAAGCGAGATATTCACAAGTACACATGGGTAAGGATGGCCCATGGTGCAATGGTGGAGAGAGCACTGATGGATTTTGTGCTGATATCGAGGAGAGTGGTGGGGAGGCTGTTGGATGTGCGGGTGTTGAGAGGGGAGGGTGGAGGAGTGTCTGACCATCTGCTGGTGGAAGGCAGATTAAGAGTGGAGCAGAAGTGGAAAGGCAACAAACGAGTGGGAGGAGGAAAAGAGGTAGTGAAAGTGAGTGGACTGAATGTGAAAAGTAGAGCCGAAGAGTTCCAGCAGGCGTTGAAGGAAGAATATGACAACGTGGGAGGACAGGAT
>SDVV010019441.1:0-13530 GCA_016164225.1 Gammarus roeselii | reverse complement strand
GTCTCCACACGTTACTCGTCGATTTATGTTTATTCAATTTTATTTCTTTCTGGCATAGTTTACAGACCCCCATCACCCCATCTCTTTCGAACAATCGAGGACTCAAGCTATAACCCATCCTTCCACAACAGAAACCCAATATTGACTGAATATTTTCCACATCGGACTCTGATTTATATCTAACCTTTCTGTCACACATATACAGCATTTACCCCGAGATAGGTTTATGGGTAGCGTTGCAACCCTTGAAATATATTATCCTACCGTATTCAACAATTTCATTGTTTCCTTTGAGTAACGCAATGTATGCAATTTCATTGCTAAACCTTTGAGTTGTATGATATTATAAACAATTGATTTAGGATTCACATATTTTTATTAGTATCATTTTCAGATCTTGCTGACATCATCAATGACTTCTAACTCTTTTTTTCGATTACAGCATGGCTCGTACAGCCACCCATACCCATCATCACGATGTTCAAGTTTCCTCTCAAAATCAATCATATAACTGCAGCTTGAAGGCTGTCCACCCAGCCCTCGTGGCCAAATGCCGCACCAGAGGTGGTTAACTTCAGCTTGGAGGCTGTAAACACAGCCCACGTGACCAAATACTACACCAAAGGCTGGTAACTGCAACTTAGAGGCTGTCCGCCCAGCCCTCGTGGCCAATGCCGCACCAAGGCTAGTAACTGCAGTTAGTAGGCTGTCCACCCAGTACTCGTGGCCAAATGCCGCACCAAAGGCTGGTAACTGCAGCTTGTATGCTGTCCACACAGCCCTTATGGTCAAATGGCGTGTACAGAGCTAAATGTAAACTGAACCATCATAACAGCGCTTATTATTAACAACTTGCTTATTCGTGATATCTGCCATTTCTGGCAAAATCAATGCGATTTTCCACACAATGAAGGCAAACTCATATCCTCGACGCGTCTTTTCTATGTCTGACTCCTGCGTGCTTCGTTGCACTCTAAAGTATGATGATATCATGCAATATCAAGCGTAGCATCAAGCAGTTTGAATTTAAAACCTGAATGATCTATCTTTTTTCATGCATCCCAGCATGGAGAAGGAAGTCATGCTAGGCTTGCGGTTTATCTGAACATGCGGTTAGTTCCAAGAATTTCGTTATGAGCGAGAGTTTTTTCGACAATGGAGCGGGAGCATGCAGCAGAAACAGCACAGCAGCAGTCGCCGTATCATTTTTGATCACGCGAAATCTACTATAATATGTGTCATGCCCGGGAAGGGGGGGGCATGACACATTCTTGAATGCGTAAAATTTCCACTGGGAATATTGTTGTTCATCGCGAGATTCATACAAGCAACTTTGTGGGCTACATCCGTCACATAGAATTGAGCAGGGGCAACAATAGGCAATTAACGTTTCGAGAAGATTTTGTTGGGGAAATGTTTGTGTGGAAGAATGATGAATTATGTTGGTGATATGATGAATACAAGGGAAAAAAACGGACGGAAAGGAAAATTCAGCACGAGAATGTGTGGTATGATAATTGTCGTCAGAGAGGGACCCTGCTAAATAAATTTCAGACGCAAGCCTTTGAAGTTAAACGAACACATCCGCCCTGGACATGCCCAGCTAATCTGCTGTTCTTCCATTGCTGGTGGCACCCTCTTAACTATGGGCGGTGTTGACCACCATTTGAGACTTATCGTGGAAGCCAGCTACTCTCCCAGTCAATTCTGGTGGTTTAGGCATTCGCAAGGCGCAGGATATCTCCCTAACCAGCTTCATCTCATCTCTGCACTCTGTCGGCGCAGACTTATGAATTTCCGGAAGCAGTGCTGGCATAGAAAGCTGGGCATGGTGATAAAGCGAACAAACCAGGGAGGGACGGCTGCACTATTCAAAAGTCATGAGACAAAGAAAGGGTAAAAGAACTTTGGACAGTCTGTTACTTGAGGCACGAGATCACAAAAATAAGGCTCGTCTCCTGGCTGCTTCTTGTCACCATAGCGGTTCTTGCTTGGAAGTAATTCCTGCCGCCCCTCTGGGTACTTTATTGGACCCTGACTCGCTTCGAATTGCTCTTGCACTCAGAGTAGGAGCGCCGGTGTGTTATCCGCAGCTCTGCCGCTGTGTCAGCACTCACGCGCTCTCGTGTCTTCACAGCGGAGGTCGTCATCCTTGACATATGGATCTGAATGACATAATTGAACAAGCGCTACACAAAGTCGATCTTGGTACGATGTACGATCTCGGCATAGATCGAGGCGATGGTAAGCGACCTGACGGCGTTATAGTCTTTCCCTTCTTAAGAGGGAAAAACGTTTATTGGGATTGCACCTGCGTGGACACTTTCGCGACGATTCACTTGCCAGGCACTTCTTTAAAGACTGGCAGGGCTGTCAACGCGGCAGGGAACAAAACAAAATGAAATAAGTATTAATCTCGTCGTGACCGCTACCTTTTCGAGCTCTTGGCTATCGTGACGACCGGCGTTATCGGCAAAACCAGCAGCCCCCTGATCCTCGACATGGTTGGATGCCTCAACTTTTGGTAAGTGTTGGGCCATCTCTTTGCGCCATGCTTACTACAACAACGTACGCTTAGCAACCCTAAGAATTGGGTTCGGAGAGCCGTCTGAGAAGGAGAAACTTACAAAGCAAAAAATTCCTAGCCCTTTCGTTTGGTCTCTAATTGCCGGTGCTTACGACACGTTAAGTGTAGTATTCTTACTTCCCGCCACAGGGGTGATGGGGCAAATAAACTTAGGATATGGCAGATTTTGACGGGTGAAGCAGAGGAGAGTTTCAATGGAAATAAGAATGAAGGGAAATAAGGGAGGGGCCGAGACTACATAAGACCCGTGAACATAACAGATGTGTTAGGGGGAAGGGGAGAAATTAGATCAATATACTACTATTTAAATGCAACAGACAGTCATATATTAAATGGGAATCACAATAAGTAGGCCGCTGTAAGAGACGATGAATCATGTTAGACGAATCACAAATTGATGCTCACATAAATGCACCCTAGGTGGTTTTCTAGCACTGACCAAAAACCATATGTTGTATTGAAGAAAAATCAAAGCGACTACATTAGAAATGTTGAAATTTCTTGCCTCTTTCACCTAGCTCGCAGAACGGTAAGTAATAATGACACAGGTACTGGCGTCGACAAAACACCTCAACGACTGGGATCGCCTTTTAACTTATATAACGAAGACCGTTCAACAACGTCCTGAAATATATTAGTTTTTACGGTGGGAACTTGAGAAACTAACAATTGTCATGATTGAACGAAAATTAAAAAACCATAACGAACTGACAGAGATCAACTAAATACTTATAGACTCTAAACCTGACATTGAATATGAAGTCTTCACCCCAAATATTTCAATAATCGGGAACTTTTTCAGCTGATTCAGGTTCTCTCAAATTCATCGAGGAACTGTCATGTGAACAAAAAGTTAGGAAACGTAAAATAAAACCTGAAATCAGTTTCAACTGCATCTCCGTCCTGCCAAACCTATTACGACTGTTTAAGTATTAATGCGAAAGAGCAGTCAACATGAATTAGTTGAATAAGAATGCAACCTGCGACGATGGGTTCTGTGTCTTGTGTCGTGAGGAGTGTCTTGAGGAGTTAACCTAAGCCACCCACACACAAGACAGAGTCCAGGCACGGTGACGGCACATATATAGTCCAAAAGGGCTAGTAAGAAGATAAAAAGAAGATTGAGATATTCACAGTTTGTAAACAATTACTTAACTTGCCTGTTACCGGTCAAATAAAACACTCCGTGTTAATGCCACGGAAGCCTAGCGTAAGCCCGTCATTCGGTAGTCCCGGGTTAACCCATGGAACTGTATTAACCCGTAATGTTATGATGATTTACACAAAGTGAGCATATTTAACTCAATTGTTGTCTTTGTAATAAATGTTAATGTAACAATATCGTAATTTCTCGTGTCGTTCCTTTTCTATTGCGTTGAAACAACAAATACTTTGACCTAAGCCAAATCATATGATATAGTCTTCTTTTTACTGCTGATGACGACCAGTTTCACCTTCATAACATCATTTAAACCTTCTGAACACAAGAGAAAAAAGGTAAATAATAGAGAAATCCCACATTTCAGTAAGTTTGCCAGAAGAAGGTCTAAGCGAATATATTTAATTGTAATTCAAACCAAATGAATTGGAGCGTTTTTATTAGTGTTCCCTGGTATTTGTTTCGCCCTTCTTTTGGTGGTTACATATCAAAATCCCGACAGTTACTAAATCGCAAAACTCCCTTAATGGTCCGATCATTTATGTAACACTCACCGGTGCGGTTTGATGGTTATTTGCAGTACAATGATGACAGCCCTATGCAGGTTGATGAACATTATCAGCGACCATTGTCGGCTTGTAGGTGATGGTGTCCAGCGGCCATTGATGGCCAGTAAGAGAGATGGTGTACAGCGACCATTGTCAGTCAGTAACCAATAGCGTGCAGCGAACATTAGCAGCCAATAGGCGATTGGTCTAGAGACAATTTTCAGCCATAGGCGATGGGTCTATTGATCATTGTCAGCCCGAAGGCGACGGTGTCTATCGCCCATTTGCAGCCTGTATGCGATGTTGTCCAGTGGCCAATGTCGGCTAGTAGGCGATGGCAGCGACCACTGGCAGCCTGTGTGCGATGTTGTCCAGCAGCTATTGTCCGCTAGTAGGTGACGGTATCCAGCGACCGTTGTCGGCAAGTATTGGATGGGTCCAGTGACCAACGGCTGCTAGTAGAGGATGGTGTTAAGCGACCATTTCCGGCCAGAGGCGGTGGTGTCCATTGACTATCGTCGTCCAGTAGTTGATGATGTTCAGCTACCATTACCAGCCAGTAGGCGATGTTGTCCAACGACTATCGCCAGCCAGTAGGTGTTGGTGTCACGCGACAATTGCCGGCCAGTAGGCGATGTTGTCCAGCGACTATCGTCGGACAGTAGGTGTTGGTGTCACGCGACAATTGCAGGCAAGTAGGCAATGTTGTCCAACGACTATCGTCGGCCAGTAGGTGTTGGTGTAAGCGACAATTGCCGGCCAGTAGGTGATGGTGTCCATCTACTATCATCGGCTAGTAGGTGATGGTGTTCAGCGACCATTGTCACTCTCATCCTCTATTGCCACTGCCTATACTTCTTCGGTCATGAACAGGATGTTGCCATCGCCTCGCTTTCTGGTCTTCGGTACACATTTCTTGCGGGCGTAGTGACTGGTGGTGGAGTATTTCTACTTCTAGCAAAATGAAGTGTCACAGATATAGTTTTGCACTAGCTACCTGACGCTATTACGGTCATGTACCGCGTGACCGTAATATAATTGTAGTCGTGTCACCGTTACGGTGGCAGAGCCATTTTTCACTTAAGCTTTATTCTAATATCATAGGCAACGTATATAATCATACTCATGAAGATTATTGCGATTCTAACTATGAAATATATGAAGCGTATATTTTTGGATACCCTACCAGTGTTGCTTGTGGATGTACCCATCTGACACACGTTTTTCTGTTGCATTTATTTTCACATACATACAATCTCCACTCGAGCAAAATAATGTTTGTAATAAGCAATATTTTTAGAATGCATCCCGTATTTTTCCAAAATCTGCATTGACTTTCTTTTTTGCGGTTTGTGAAAACAGTTGCCCATATTTGTGTCCGCTCTGTAATGTGAAGGAACCCTTGCAAATTCCTCTGAGATATGAGGCCAGCATTCTTACTCAAACTTAGTTACGGTTTCCATTTACAACTTCCAACAAAACACAAAGTTTGGCTGAATATTTAAACAAAGCGAAAACATAAATAAACATTTTTCCTTTATGCTAAAAGGCAGTTGGGGAGTCGAGGATTGGCTGGACAATTTCAGTCGATGTCGAAAATTAAGTTGAACTGGTATATTCGAAATGGAAGACAAACATGAGATTCGTGAGTGGCAAATGAAAATATTCAAAGTAACACTTTAAACTAATTGTTGTGGCTCCGTGATATTTTATTATTGGGCAATATATCTCCATTCTAACAAATCAATAATTGTGAACGTTCAAAACTATCTTTTTAGGAGAAAAATACCGATAAACGCTGATGTAATAAAGTAATCAGAAATATTTTCTCTTTCAGGCAGAAATATTTCGAAAACAAAAATTCATTCCCAATTCGAATGAGTTATAAAACATGCTTTTAAAAATAGTGTCATATACATAGACTGGAACCTGCAGCGAGAGGGAGTGAGGCCTGTCTGTCCAACCAGTCATGTGAGGTCATGCTATGTCGGAGGGCAGGTCGAACATGACTATTTACTGGGGAAGAGAAATGGCACGCAATAACAACAGACGTGGTGACGAATAGTTCAAGTAAGTGCGCAAACTTTCCTCAAGCTAATTAGTTACGGATATCAATCTAATTAACCACATAAGCTCTATTTTTATTCAACAAAACAGACACATGAAAATGTAATTGTTTATGCTGAGTTGTTCCTATTTAATAGCTTCAGTCCAATCTCAAGGAAGTTTGCATTCAGGGAGTATCATATTAATAGTAAAGTTAACTGGACACAAGCGACTGAAAAACATCAGGGCAAGGATATCATGTTTGCTCTCACTGCTATTAGGAAGAGACGTACCTGTTTAGGCCTACAATTACTGCACTTTGGGAAGAATTAGGCTGTTTCGCTCTTCAGTGTATGAGAAATAATTCCTTTTAATTTAAATCCCGCCCAGTCTAACTCCCCACCTGAATCTGTGTTAGCGGGATGAGGCAGGAGCCCATCTTAGGACTAAAATGTTGTTCGAAACATTCCAAGTAAATTTGTTTACCAATGTCGGATTTGTATAATTTGGAAGGATTGAAATAAATTCACCATATTTTGACATCTTATTAAAATAAAAACACATCTTTCTCATCGAAGAAAAATAATGCCTAACATCAGAAAAATGGTGATGTGAGCGCATATTCGGTGGTCGGCAAAAAGGGATTCATATGCCAAAATTATTCCGTAAATTTTCCCGTTTTTTGTTCATTTCGTTATTTTCATTGATGGACACGCGGGGCGTAATTGGTGCTGATGTGTGCTGTCAGAACCCGAAAAAAGCCTCCGCAGGGCAGTTACCTGCCTTGTAATTGCTCTAAAATGACTTTTGCGGGAAGGTCGTTCATTGGTATAGTTTGAGCTGTGTTCAGTTTGCCATTTTAGGGACAAAATCTACAGAACTATGAAATTCACTCAGTTAATAGAAAAACTCTGGCACTGCAAGTGCGCATCGTCAACTGCATCAAAGCTGATCAATGTCCTCTATGTCAGTAGAAGGAGCTTTTCTGTCCCAATTATCTGATGGGGAGACGCGGGGATGACGAGAAATCCGGGAATTCAGAAAGGGATGGGGCCAGCGAACGTAAGCAGACGGCATAAATGGATTACCTTGAAATGATTTCCATGGATAAACATGAAATTACTGTTTTTCGCTCAATTCATGTCGAACAATTGAAACCACTGGCTTATGAATAACTCATTTGAAAATCCACTTTTTTTGAAGCATTGGATGTTCCACAGGGTTGGCAAAGATGATCAATAACATGAATTATTACTGCATAAATGGATGTCTGACATTGAATTTAATTTTGTGTGACAAAATCTAGAATACCACGGGATGGATTTTTGACTATAAAATAACAATAAAAAAAGCTGAGTTTGCAATGGGTAAAATTTCCACAAGCAATTTGTATTGCTTTCAAACTTACCTCACGATTGAATGTAACCACAGTCGAGGTGATGAAACTTAAAGCCAACGGGAAAATTGTAAGCTATGTTGCTGTGACTATTTCTCCGTATGTAGTCATTGTAGAGTAGATTTCATGATGTTGTAAGTCGCTTCATTTGTTTTTACAGGAAATAAACTTCAATCACAATTGCTTGATCTCAGGACGTGCGTCACCTCGAACGGTTCACTGCTTTGCTCTGGAGGTATGCTATATTAGACGAAAAAAAGATAACATGAAGAATGATGTTTGATTGTGTGATGGAGTATTTCATTTAACCTTGCCAAAACATTCAAATTTGTACTGAGATATCTCTTATCTTGGCAGAAAAATAGGGAACCGTTTTCATGCCGTATGACTGAAGCGCGGAAGGTAGCAAACGGGACAGTAAAACAACTGTATTCGTTTACTAGAAAAGAGTGAATAGGAATTTATTTCCATTTATTTAAGTAGGACAACACTGTTCGGAGTTCAGAAAGATACTGATATTATCCACTTACCAGATTATTTCCATGTTGTAGCAAAAAAATACGATGCCTGATTTCACTTATCCGATTCATTCTGTTATTTTCGATTTTTTCGTCTTTTTTTTTTTTTGAAGATTAGGAGTGGAGCAGAGGTGGAAAATAAAAAAAATGAGTAGAAAGAATGGAGAGATAGGAGGTTGGATAAATGGAGGCGGTTCAGCCGCTCGGAGGGGAAGCATGACTGGATTGGCTGTCAGCTGGCTGAAAGCCAGTTGAAAGGGCATCCAAGCGCGCGGCAATGCATTGACATGAACGGAGATGGAAGACTTATCACTACGATGACGGATTTTAGCAGTGACATCGGCTGCTCTGAGAGGCGAACTTATAGCACCGTTGTCACTTTTCTCATTTAAGTATACAATAAACGTACAAGATAGTTGATATTGTGTTTCTGTATCGTTTAAATAATCAATTTGGTGAGTGAACATTGCTTTGACTGCGCGCATCAACCAAGTAACCACATGATTCCCGTCAAACTGCAAGACTCATTCGCATCGTATTGATTATTTCTTGTAATTAACAACTAAATAGCTAGCATTGCATTTCCATGGAAACCCATCACCTCATCGCGTAAAAATCGAGATCAAGTAGTTAACATTGACATGGACGATTCTTGCGTGGTTTCAACGTTATCACTGGCGAACGTTTAGTCCATATTATGTTTAGTAGCACACGTTTGCCCAAATTGACGTAATTAGTACAAGTTGAAGTTACTAATTATCCTCGTGAGCCTGAGTTTTTATTTACATAAAAAGTTGTGCATTGTCCACCTTGTCTCACAATTTTCGTAAAACATTGCACAGCATACTGTAGCTGGACTTTCGATGCACGGAAGTCCATCGTCTTGGCTTGCATCGGGCCGGCTGCACACAATTTTCCTCTGCAAGCAAATTCAATTAACAATTACATGCGACCAACTGCCTTGATTCAAGTTGTAATACTTTGGAAAATCACGCGTGACTTCTGATAAAATGCATTGCTTCTGAATAGTTTCATGTAAGATATTTTAGTGCAGTGAAAAACAATACATCGAATTTACACCTACTAAAGAACACCCGGAGTCGTCAATTTTATAAGTTGGTGCTTTTCAACGGACTCTAATGTAACAATGAGTTCTTATAATTAAATGAAACCAACTTCCTTCTCAAGCTCTGTGATTCCCTCCATCCTCGCATGTCCCATGCCGGAATAGACTTCTGCTATCAAGAGTTAGAGCGCAACGAATTAAGTTTTCCCAATATTCACTATTCCTGCCCTCTGAATGGCGGCCTCCCTGTGGCTGTGGTCGGTGGCTTGGCTTCACTCGCTGGCGTTCATACGAGTGGCTGTGCCGCCTGCACCTATACAACCTCCTTGGAAAAGAGCTGGAGAAGGTGAGTGAACTGAATGTGAAAAGCTGATCTGAGGTGTTGCAGCAGGCGTTGAGGGAGGAATGTGACAGCTTGAGAGGGCAGAACCTAAGAGGTGTTGAGCAAGAATGGGAGGCGTGCAGAGATGTGTTATTGAGATGTGCAAAAAATGTGTGTGGTGTTGGCCGTGTGGGCGGGTGCATGAGGAAGGGCTGCGTGTGGTGGGACGAGGTGGTCAAACTGGCGGAGCCCAGATGAGAAGAGCCTTCGAGGAGTGGTTGCAACCGAGGTCGGCGGATGCCGAGGTGGACCGAAGTTTGAGTGGATGGATGGTGTGAAGAAGGAGTTAGAGAGGAGAAAATTTGAGTGTGGAAGTAGCGAGAGAGCGTGCTATGAATAGGCGTGAGTGGATGATTTTTTTTGTCCTGCCCTCATGTGCTTCCTCGACCTTGGCATCTCGTTGAGAAACAGTATAGTCGTGGGTGGCGGAGCCCAGTCACATAGACGCGGCAGGGGTAAACCAGTCACTCTATCTGCCCATGCTGTTGACACTGATATCGGACCGCACTCATCACCCGGAGTGTGTGAGTTTATGAGAGGAGTGTGAGGTGAGCCCTAGAGTCGGTACCCCCTTTCCTGGGAGATTTGTCCTAGTGTCTATACCTGTAACCATTTTGTTCTCTTATCCGCAAAAAAATCTAAAAATAGGAATACTAATACAAAGGTTTATAGTTGGAGGCTGTGGATGTTTTCTAAGCGATCGAAAAAAGTTGCCACTATCTTCAAAGGAAGTTAGAAGCTCACAAATATTTGCCGCAACATTTATACACCAATATGTACTTGTGATTTTGAAAAGCACTATTGTTAATATCCCAACAATAACATAGCACCATATGGGAGGGCATATTTATAGGGCGCGGATCAATGCTCAATGGTTCAAACGCAGAATTATCGCATCGAATAGCCTATTTTTGTCCACTGTTGTTTTCCAGTAATGAACGCGCGAGGCCATGTTGATGGTGCAACGCAAAGTCAGGAGCGAGAAAATGCATTCCACGCTGCAATTAACTGCTTGTGTATGCTATAAAAAGGCCACGGCTAAAAGATGATGGCTGTGAGCAGTTTGGAATTATGAGCGATAAAATCAGTAGAGCAATGAAGGCAAAACGTTTGCACTGCAGCTAAAAGTCCTCTTTTTCAGTGGTATCCAACTCCTCTCTACAAAGCTGGATTATTTTAAATGGGCAGGATATGTGTTGCATGTGTGCGTCAGGGATGCTGAAATAGAAGAAATAAAGTCCTTTCGACGGGCGGGCATAAATTGATAGAACAAATGCCTTGACTGTGGTAATATTTCCCTGCACAAACAACATCAAAAGCAAATTACTGATTACTATTATTACTAGATCATTTATTTCCATCGTCTGGCAATGGATTTTCAATTTTTTTAGGAAATAAATACATTTGTACACTTTATTTCTATTCCCATCCATGTAACTTTTTGCTCACGAATAAATCCTAGTAGAATTTCTCTATTTCTCTTCGAAAGTGCAACGTTATTGTATAATATATGGAAAACTGGTCATTTTCTGAAGCCACTGTATAAACCACCAAACCTACTCCAAGCTTCAGTTTGTGATACCAAATCTTCGTTGACGTCACGATTGATCAGTGAGTCGTGTTCGTAGCAAACATACTAGCAGCTCTTGTATAACTTTAAGCTGAATAGTCGATTGAATTATCGGTCATTTTTGTATAGGTATAAACGACACGTTAATCGAACAGGCCGCATTGATAAAGTCAGGAGAATCTTAATCGCACCAAAATTCAACATCAGAAGCTTCTTCGTGAATGGTTTTACCTCACTTCTCTGCTTGAGAGTCATAGCTGTTGCATTAGACCAAGAGAGGAGGTCATAAAGAGCCTCGTTTGTTAAGCAGTGTGGGGTTGTATATATTTTAGAGAGGACAATGAACACTGAAGTGCGACGATATTCTGTCTTGCTGGCGGAGGAGTAACGAGCAGCTTCCATGCCATGTGACGGAGGGTAGATAACGCAGCACAATTTGTATAGAACATTTTTTTTCTAAGTAAAGTGAATTGTCACATTGTATCTATCATTTAAGTATAATTGTGATATTATAGTACATTTACAGTTACTTTAGGTGGTAGAAAATGTGAGTACAGAGACAAGTTCGAATACAGTCACTCTGATTTGCGCGAAACTTCCCCTTGCCAATTAAAATGTTATTTTTATTCAGAGTCCAAATGAAATCTCCACAACTATGCAAACCATATAACAGAAATGCGATTAATGATGCAAAGACACGGAAAGAAGATTTGTAACCAATAACTAATCATTGAGTGAAAATAAATTGCTAAAACTGCACATAACTTTGCAGCTCGGAAACTCGAGCTAACTGAAAACCAATTCGTGCAACGTCTGTCTAAATTTGTTTATAACCAACATTATTTGTAAATTTCAGAATTTCATTGCATTGATTATGCATTGATGCTATCCTGTGTAATATTGGCGATATAATATTTGATTTTATAGTTGTGTTAAATGAGTCCTAACTAGCTTTACATATTCTTGAATGGCAATCCGTATTTTTTTCACTGAACGACGATTGACATTTCTTCTGAACGATACGATTTTCGCATCCCACGAATGAGCTTTCGAACCACCCTGCTTCTCCTTCTTTGAAAATGGCCGAAGAGTTGACGCAGTTGCCAGATTGTTAATTTTTTGCTTTCCTTTGTGATAATTTTTCTCATTTAGCAAATATCCCTGCAAGATATGACTCACATGTCATCAAAGGAAGGCGCCTCAGCAAAATTTTTGCAATCGCTACCGCTATATTTGCGACCTTGGCTTGTTGAAACTGCTGCCGCATTAGCATTACTTTTTATTAAAAAGCGCTCCCCTGTTCTTCTTTTCGAAGCTTTGCCTTTTTTTATGTCATTTCATGGAAAACTACTGTATCTTGTTTCTCAGTACATTCCGTTTGAAGTTACAAAAAAATATTTGGAAATCATGCAGTGGCACAGTTGCCAGAAGTTGCCTCAAGACGTCGTTCGAAGGGAACCCACGGCAACAAAATAAGTGGGCAGTGCCGCAGGGACCGGTCAAGATTTATTCGTCATCTGCCTACAACTCCGATACTTTTTGCTTCTAGAAACCATCACCGACTTACTATGGGGGTCTGTACCACAAACCCTCATAGAACTTGCAAAACAAATTGTTTCGGAAACAGCACCACACAAATAAATCGTTTAGATTTTTTCGGTGATTTCATAATGTTTTTTACATGACCACGTTCCATCAATGTTTAGTTTATCTTATGTCGCTTATTCGATCGAAAGAAAACGATATTTATTATGTTTACGAAATTAAAGTCATGGATATTCGCAACTTTTCTTGACATTTCTTCATCACACGGCCTTTCGGAAGAAAAAACAAGTGAAACAAATGTTTAGATATTATTTTTAATATTATTATTCCAATCATCATTATTGTTATTTTTATTATTATTATTAATAAATCATTTATTTCCATCGTCTAGCAATGCGTTTTCAATTTTTTAGGTCCAAGATATTAAACTCAATGTTAAGATGCGCTCTTTGAATTAGTGGAGCGTGAGATTAAAATTAATTCATAGAAGCTCATTTCCTCTCTGGAGCCGATTTGTGCGGCCGGTTTGTACTTCATGTAGCAAATCATGAACGAACATTTGTGAATAGGAAACACGTGGGCATGTGATTGATATGGTCAAAATAAATTCATCCAAGCAGACTTTTAGTGAGCGGCTGGTTCGTACTTCCTTTTTCAATGTATAATCATTACGTATACATACACATATACGTAAATGGCAGAAGCTACCTCAA
>SDVV010019439.1:0-13531 GCA_016164225.1 Gammarus roeselii | reverse complement strand
AAAAAAAAAAAAAAAAAAAAAAAGTAATAAAACAAACACTTAAATGACATAGTTGAGTGTGGATTGATCTCTTGAATCAATACATTGGGAATTACATTTCACGTCATATTTGATTTCGATGAGTGTGAGTGGAGTGAAAAGTCTGAACTCGTTTTATAGCGCAAAGTTTATTCAACTCTATTGAACTTCTGTCTCTGTCCATTCTCAACAGCTAACGAGTGACGACGTACAAATTAATGCAAATTGTTTTTCACTGAATGAAAAACTGTGAAGATTAGATCAATTTTTACTCTTTTAGGGAGAAACTGATGACTGAGTTGGAATCAATGGCCCGTGCTGAAAAATGAACTGGGATATTCAAAGTCCTATATCTAATTGATCTGAGCTGTTTTTCCATTGAATACTGGATTTGTCTAGGGTGAAGGCGGATGTACGAATGACGTGGATTTGTTGAATTATTTCCCGCTATGCTTGAGTGGGCGGGGTCGGCCGACTCATACGAACGACGCGGGTTAGACGTGCGACTGAAGTCAACATGGGGCTAGTGTCAACTATTGTCTATTAACTCGTGGCTAGTGTCAACTCGTTATTATTGTTAACTCGTGGCTAGAGTCACTTTGTAAATAGTGTCAATTCGTGCGTTCTGTCAACTCGAGACTAGGGTAAACTTGGGTCGAGTGTCAACTCGTGAATTATGTCAACTCGTGACTTGTTCCAGCTCATGACTTGTGTCAACTCGTTACCTGTGCTATCTCGTGACAAGTTGTTATAAACTCATGTAAAACTCAATTGCATCAGTATCCCATATCATGAATTTTAAACTGTTTGGAATGAATTAAGATTACTTAGTATTCCACGTGCAGTTGCCAAACGTATTTGTGAAAGCGGTACGTTGATAACACACGTATGATACTCCGGTTATCCATCAGGCAAACACTTGACAACATATTCTTCTCGCAATGACCAGTGATTACAGACTTACAGCATCGCAGGTGCATAAATAACAAGGTTTCTACACGCGAGGCGTGGCAAAGAAAAACATAAACTTGTGTTGATAAAGAGCTCGAATTATGAATGTATGCAGGTTTGTGTCGGGTACACAAGAGCGTTATTGACAGTCTGTCCACATTGACTTGGGCTATCATAAATATGTCACAGTTGATGTGATCACAGCACATCAAATTTAGCAGAACCCGCATATGCCCGCAGGAATGCTATGGCTTGATTTATTGCAAAGGAGCGGATCTTTGTACATTTCAACGTAATTCCTGAACAAGAGTGTATTCAAATATAGTGTATATGAAACTTCAAATATAGTGTATTTGAAACCTAATTTCAAGGATGTTCCAGCGTTTTGGTATTTTGATAAACTATGCTCAGTTGTCTCGAAAATATTAATGGTCGATTGAATGCACTTCCAACCTATAATATAAACAAGGTTTGTTCTAGAAGTTCTCCGCCTGTCGTGATCACGTGTTATCCAAAATTTAACCACTTCTGTTTTAACGACATGAATTGATGCTAATCACGTCTTGGAGAACCCTTGTTTGCCTTGTAAGTTACTTACCGTCATTATATCATCGGGGAACAAAAATTCATATTAAATATTGACCATAATCGTCTATTACTCCTGACAAACTTGTACTCTGCCTTTTCAATTTGAATCGGGCATCAGTGAACAAGGAACTAGCGGGTAATTGAAATACCAGGATCATCTTCACGTTTATATACGCAAAACGAGATGTTTTTCTTCTCTCCAGATTTTGAGCTTATTTGTATGATTCTGAGACAAAAGATTGCGTTTATTGACAGTTCTAATATGCTGAAGAAATAGTTTCAGGAAATTATGGCATATGAACCAGATGTGGGAAGATGAAAGCAAATTTAGTTGTAAGGTGCGATCTATTTAGTGTCAGCATATGCATACTCGGTCTATTTACTTCAGGAAGTGGATTCAATATACCGTCGCCACTGCTGAGGACTTTTCTCCTATCTTAAACGATGGAGTCAGGAACGAAGTTTGCCTCTATATGCTAGGATATAAGTAACCGGAGGATAGTCAATTAAAGAAAATAAGGAAAATGCACTATAAACTAGTGCACTATTCGATTACGCTCAGCCTAATTATGAACAAGTGCCAACTGAAAAGTTCACTCGAATACAAAACAGCTCGAAGGTGTTTGAGTTTATTTCCAGATGCGATCAATTTGGCAGCCTTATACTTCAACCCTCCATCATACCGAGGCGAATAGAATCGTCTGGCGCCGGTTTGAAAAACATTAAAATTAAACATGCCGTTAAAGTTTTAATAACGTATTATATACCGTGAATTGCGAAATAACAAAATGTGTATTTTATAACCAATTGGGCGCAGAAATGTTTTCATGGCGGCTGCTTCTAAGTTCTTCATTTTTCTTCTCGGCATGCCAATTTCCGGGGATGGTGGCCAGTGGGACGAACGCTACACGGAAATATTGGAACGGTGAACGATAAGCGTTACGATTATTGATGAAAATAGGGCAAATTTTAATGATTGAGAAAAGTTACCTTGTGGCAATTGTGAACCAGTATGAGAATATATATAACGATTACTTTTAATTATCGATTAGTAACGTACATGAAGAGTTGCATAATTGCATTTATACTGGTAGAAATAACAACGAACAGCAGTAGTGTATAACGGTACAAGACGCGATTCGAGGCAGTTTTATACGCGTGCGTATGATGGGGCGACCGTGGGGTGACCATGAGGATCGAAATGAAGGAATAGGAAAGAGGCTAATTAGCGGTGGGTAGGGGCGGAGAGTAGCGCAATGCTGCAACCTTGACTCACCAGCGGAGGTGGGCGGAGCCTAACGGGTGAAGGCGGGGCAGCGCGAAGGAAGTGTTTTTTAGCAACCGGACAGGTGGATAGCTTATATTTGTTTTTAAATAGTATTTAGGTTATATATTTACATTAGGGTATTAGCATTTCAATGCATGGGAATATTGTATTGCTACTTCATTGCATGTCAAGTTGCACACATGCCTTCCCAATGCTGGGTCCTCTGAATGATTTTTGGGTAATGACAGCATACATTTGTAATATAAATTTTATTGATAATAACAGTTACATAAAAATTTACAAGCTGCATTAAAGGTTAATACTTCACACATATTCTTCTTGCACGAATCTTGATTTTCGGACACGTTCATGGTGAATTTTCCAACCTTGATATCATTTCTACGTCGTTCGATATTGATCAATTTACATGTGGCATAGATTCAATTAGTTTATCATTATTTTATGCGATTGTTTTTCATCAGTACCCTAAGCGCTTCGTTGTGCTTACTCCAGCAGTAACTCCTTCTATCGTTTTCTTTGTTATATGACTCAGAGAAATTCGTAAAATATATAGGTGACTGATACATTCCTTCAAAGGAAAAAAAGCTATGAGTACATTTGACTCCTTCTTAGTGATTGGACGCTTGGTACTAGCCTGATATTGACTTCTAGGTAATGTTTTGTGTTTTCCATCTATTTACTTCATATGCATATAATATATATATGAATAGTACGGTTTATTAGTCTGGTAGTTGGCGAGTTGATGTTTGTATTTATATTTTGATACAGCAGCTACGGTCAAGAATCTATCCAACCCATATTGCATTATCCAGGCTTTTTAACCAGATATATTGGTGTTCCATTGACGCGGTATTCCAATAGCGAGAATTCCTGAACGATATGGATTTATTGTAAGGTTTTATATTGTGTTATGTATTCTTTGTAATGATCGGTTGATTTATATTGATTTTTTATACGATTTTTATGATATTTTGGGTTAGCATCTTCCACATTATTTCAGGCATGATTGGTAGGTTGTTGCATCGTTATGGTATTTTATATGCATGTATGGCATTCTGTTACGACTAAGCCGTGGTTACTTTAGGTAAAGAGATGTTAATTTAACCCTGTTTTGGACTTAGTTGGAGGCTAATTTCATCAGATTTTGTTTGTACTATACCGTATATTCGTAGAAGTATCCCCATCATTTACTATAGGTTTCAGTTATGTTGTTTAATGTCTTGGTATCTTATTCACAATAGTTGTTTTGTTGGTTCCATGCATTTTTCTCGTTCGTCAGTTTTTTTTATGTATGTTTTGGGTATTGAAGAGAATTGATCTTCTTCCTTTGTTATAACTCGAGAGTTTTAGTATTGATCTTTCAGTTTTGTATGTTCTCTGTACAGTTTACATCTTCGATGCAAGGTATTAGGTATTTTCATACAATTTTATGAATATTAGGATATATTACGTTTGTATCTGCAATGTAGAACATTAATTCAGGAATAATTTAGTTACATGTTGTTATTTTTGGTGTTTTATGTCTTCTTACATCCTCATACAATGTTTGACGTGCGTATTATAAATATAGAAGATCCCATTTGTTACAAACTCGGACTTGCTGTTAGGGTATTGTATGTTTATTGTAGGACCATTCTTCAATATTTAAGAGGAGTTATAGAGTCCCCTAGGCCAATTGCTCGTTCTGTGTATGCCTATTTGTGTAAGTAGACCGATTTAATATGATTGATACCCTCAGTGTAATACAAATTTTTATTGTGAATTATAGCAGAGTATAGCTTCTTATTTTGCAATTTTTTTTAGTTATTATTGTTCATGTATTTTGCTTTCCAATATAATCATACGAATGTTTCTTTAACGGTGTGAGTCCGTACTGCATCTATGTGGAATTTTCTAATTGAACCCTAGCAAGCGTATAGTTTAACGTTTTAGAAGACGATTTACTGGATGGTGGGGGTCCTGGTGTAGAGGTGGTTTACACTCTTTGGCGGTCCAAGTTCAGCTGGATTTTGAAAGTTCTTGTGGACGTCGGTCTTAAGTTCCATGGATTTGTTAGAGATGTTATCAGACAAGCTGCTATTCGTTGTAGTGATTCACGCAAGTCATCAGTGTAACGAAGCCTAGCTTTTTTATGACCACACTCCTTGAGACTCATGTCAACGACCTTCATGACCAATTTACCAGTGTATAGATTCTTTGTTATGTCCAGGATGTGACTTTGCTCGACGTTGTTCAGGGATGATGGACTAAACAGATGCAGGTATTGTTTCGTGCCTGGGTGTTACCTCTGAATTCGTTATATATCAGTGGTAGATTGCGGAGAAGTGACATAGTATAGCATTATTAAGTTCGTTGTTACGACACAGTGGGGCTAGGATTTTGTCCTGCTAGAGGCATAGTATAAGTTAGGTCTAGGAATTTGTTATAAATTTGAACAGGTATCGAAGTAAAAATAACATTAGTCGCATTAACTCAGTGTTAAATGTCAGATATTTTTGGTGGGGATTATATACTAGTATATGATCTTATTCATGAACCAGATCACGTAGGATATTGGAGTAGGATTTATCATCTGGGTGCGGTAGGATACACCGTATATAATAATTATTAAATGTCGGTTATGGTAGAGTAGAGAATCTTATTTAACTATTTTATAGTTGTTGTTGTAGGTCATCATGGATATACATCTGTATTAGGTATAAATGTGCCTGATTTCATAGAATATTGGGTTTAAAATACGATTAATTGGATGTAATGATCTAAAATTTGTTATCATTTACCTCTCGACACTGGATTTGGCTTCGTTTCCATGTTGTCTTGGTGAGCTAATCTACCGGATTTGTGTAGAGTTGGTGTTAAAATTTCTTCAATAATTTAATATTCATCTCAATTATGTTACCCAGTCGTATGGTTTTACTAGATGCATGTCTTATTTATATAAATGTTTGTGATACGTTTAGAGTTGTACACTTAGAAGTTTTTGATTAATTCAGGCTCTGTAATGAGATTGTGTTCCAATTCAGAATATCTGTCTTATTTGAGCATTCACCAGATCCACTGAGGCATTTTCCACTCTACGATTGGATTGAATTCTAACCCATACTAACATATCTTAACATATTTTTCCCATTTTCATACTTATGTTAGGTAATTCTTCTTTGAAATAAGCTTTGTTCGTATCGAATCTATCCACTTGACTCTAGTTTTAACAATATTTGGCATATTGTGTGCCAACATATATATACATTTTTCACTTTTCTTGTTACAAGTCCAGTAATATTGACCAGTTTCAAGTAATGTTATGTCATCTCTCGTTAGTAAACTGTACAGTTTAAAACGTTTATGTAAGCTTCCCGCATACGTCAGTGATGGTTACGGGTGATAAAGCGTTAGCAAGTTTTATGTACTTCTATACTGTTAGAATACGATTATTTTATAGTGTTGGATGTGTTGCTTCTACCATTTTTGTGTATTAAAACTAATATTCAATAAATACACTCCAACATTTGTACCACAGACCTGTAATGTATAGTCCGCAGTCAACAAGATCTAGGATATAAACCA
This sequence comes from Gammarus roeselii, assembly GCA_016164225.1. Classification (NCBI taxonomy): domain Eukaryota; kingdom Metazoa; phylum Arthropoda; class Malacostraca; order Amphipoda; family Gammaridae; genus Gammarus; species Gammarus roeselii. Next base: position 7,122 of record SDVV010019439.1, on the reverse strand, counting down.
TGTCTAAGGTACATAATTAGCGAAATTTATACATACAGGATCGTTAGCGTCACTGCATTGGCACATATATTAGGGTAAAATATAGGTATTTACACACATTTTTGTGCAAAAGGGTTACCATACACTGCCAGATGCATTAATTCCTAGGGAACCTAACCTAACCTATAGAAAAACATCATTTGCTTTTGTTACAAGATATTTAATGTGGATCTGATTCACGGTATGTTATGTTCAGAGATCTATTTATCCTAACCTAACCCAACCTAGCGTATCCAAGAAATTTACGTATTTTTCATACGACTTTTCATGCTAACATATAATTTTTCAGTATTTAGGAATAAAACATTACAAATATCTATACATGTCTCTACATTTTGATAAATCTTTTGACTGTTCATGCTTACAAATGCTATTTTTTTTCAGTGTTTGGAATTAATGCATAATCGGTATCTCCACTTCACTCTACATTTTGATCTTTCCCCCGCAGTTTGATACACACATTCAATTTTGATCTAGTAAATCATCAAAAACCAAACCTAACCTAACTTATGTACGGTATTCCATCATTGATATATACAATGCATAACATATGTATATCTCGACTTGATTCTACATTTTGATTTATCCCTTGCACTTATGATACGCACTTTTAATTTTGATATAGCAAATTTAATCTGTTTTAATACAGAATTTATCATTGTTTGAATGTTATATTTTTTTATCATATGATTCTTGATTTTTGATTTGATACAATTCTAAATCACTTTCACATGATATTCACACCCATCAAAAACCTGACCTAAACTAACCTGACTTTTTGTATGTTACCTAACCTAACCTAAAGTACGGTTTTCAGTCATTGATATGTAAATATGAACCCCCCCTCCACACGATTCTTTATAAAAATGTGCACCTATTTATTTCTACTTCGCGGTCAATCTCGATTCATATATGTTTTCAGGTAGGACAGATTACCTAACCTAACCTAACCTAGCCTAACCTTATGTACGGTTTTTAGTCATTGTTATTAACAGATGAACCCCCTTCACACGGTTTTTAAATAACTTACACCTAATTATTTTTACTTCATGGTCAATCTCGACTCATATAGGTTTCCAGGAAGGACAGATTTTAAATCTTAGATGGATTGAATGTACCAAGTAATTCATATTTGTTTCCATCATCATACAAACGGGCACTTCATCTCATACCTGGTCTAACACATTTACTTCAGTATCTCCTGTCACTTCATCCTTTGACGACTTGCACAGTTGATTTGCCTTTTTCTTTCCTATAATTTTTATACTCTTCACGATGACTTCGTTTCAAATACCTCATTACTTTACTGGTAGATTTATGTTAATTCAAATTAATTTCTTTCTGGCAAAGTTTACAGACCCCATCACCCCATCACTTACAAACAAACGACGATTCAAGCTATACCCCATCCTTCCACATCAGAATCACAATCTTGACTGAGTATGATCTGATAGGACTCTGATTTATATCTCACCATTCTGTAACACACATTCAGCATTTTACTCCGAGATAGTTTTATGGCAGCGTTGCACCCCTCTAATGATGGAAACACGGAAACAAATATGAATTACTTGTAACATTCAATCCATCTAAGATTGAAAATCTGTCTTCTAGTGTAACGTATATGAGTCAAGACTGACCACGGAGGATAAATAATTAAGTGTAAGTTTTATGAAAACCGTGTGAAGGGGGTTCATATGTTAATAACAATGACTAAAAACCGTACATAAGGTTAGAATAGGTTAGGTTCGGTTAGGTAATCTGTCCTATCTGGTAACATATATGAATCAATGTAGAAATAGAGAATCGTGTGGAGGAGGGGTTCATATGTAAATATCAATAACTGAAAACCGTACTTTAGGTTATGTTAGGCACCATACACAAGATCAGGTTAGGTTAGGTTAATTTTTTGCTGAGTGTGATTATCATGTGGTAGTGATTTAGAATTGTATCAAATCAAAAATCAAGAATCGTATGAAAAAAATATAGCATTCAAACAATGATAAAATTATGTATGAAAACAGATGAAATTTGTTAGATCAATATTGGAAGTGCGTATCAAAAGTGAAAAGAATATATCAAGATGTAGAGTCAAGTGGAGATATTTGTTAAGCATTGTATATATCAATGACTGAATACCGTACATGAGTTAGGTTAGGTTAGGTTTTTGATGATTTATTAGATCAAAATTGTATGTGTGTTTCAAACTGCAAGGAATAGATTACAATGTAGAGTGAAGTGGAAATATTTAATGTGCATTAATCCAAAACACGGAAAAATTATATGTAAGCATGAAGAGACGATTAAAAAATACGTAAATTTCTTGGATGCAAAAGGTTAGATTAGGTTAGGATGAAAAGATCTTTCAACATAACATACCTTGAAGCTGATCCACATTAAATATCTTGTAACAAAGGCAAGGGATGTTGTTCTATATGTTAGGTTAGGTTCCCTAGGAGTTAATGCATCTGACAGTGTACGGTAACCCTTCTGAACAACATCTGTGTAAATGCCTTTATGTTACCCTGATACATGTGCCAATGCAGTGACGCTAACGATCCTGTGTGTATAAATTTCGCTAATTATGTACCTTAGACATGGTTTATATCCTAGATCTCGTTGACTGCGGACCATACATTGCAGGTCTGTAGTATAAATGTTACAGTGTATTCATTCAATATTCGTTATAATAGACGAAAATGGTAGAAGCAACACATCTAACACTATAAAATAATCTTATTCTAACAGTAAAGCCGTACATAAAACTGGCTAACGCTTTAACACTTATAACCATCACTGACGTATGCGGGGAGCTTCAATAAACGTTTTAAACTCTACAGTCTATCAACGAGCGATGACATAACATTACTTGAAACTGGTCGATATCACTGGACTTGTAACACGCTACGTGAAAAAAAAAATATGTGTAGGCACACAATATGCTAAAGATTGCTAAAACTACAGAGTCAATTGGATAAACTTGATATGAATAGAGCTTAAATCAATGAAGAAATACCAAGCATATGTATGAAACGGGAAAAGATAGGTATAGATAGGTTAGGATGGGTTAGGATTACGGCCCCTCTCCAATACAATCATATTGTGAAAAATGCTTCAGTGGATCTGGTGAATACTAAAATAAGACAAATATACTGAATTGGAACACTATCTCATACCAAAGCCTGAATTAATCAAAAACTTTTAAATGTACAACTCCAAACGTATCACAAACATTAATATAAGTAAGACATGCGGGAATAAGCATCTAGTAAATTCATACGACCGGGTAACATAATTGAGATGTATATTAAATTAATGAAGAAATTTTAACACCAACTCTACACATATCCGATAGATTACCTTACTAAGACTACATGGCAACGAACCCAAATCCAGTGTCGAGAGATGAAACGTACCAAATTTTGGATCATTACATCCAATGAAGCGTATTTTATACCCAATATTCCATGGAATTAGGCGAATTTATACATAATATATATACTTCTATGAAAACCTTCAACAACAACTATGAAATAGCTAAATAAGATTCACTACTCACCCATAACCGACAATTATTAACTATTATATACGACGTTTCCTACCGCACATAAATGATAAATCCTACTCCAATATCCTACGTGATCTGGTTCATGACTGAGATCATGAACTAATATTTAAGCCTTACCAAAAATTTCTGACATTTAGCACTGAGTTAATGCGAATAATATTATTTTTGCTACGATACCTGTTCAAATCTATAACAAATTCCTAGACCTAACTTATGCTATGCCTCTAGCAGGACAAAATCCATGCCCCACTGTGTCGTAACAACAAACTCTATAATGCTTTACAAGGTCACTTCTCAGCAATCTACCACTGATATATAACAAATTTAGAGGTAACGCCCAGACACCAAACAATACCTCGGACGTGCCATGCATCTGTTTAGTCCATCATCTGTGAACAACGTCGAGCAAAGTCACATCCTGGATATAACCAAGAATCTATACACAGGTACAGTGGTCAAGAATGGGGTTGACATGAATCTCAAAGTGTGTGGTCATAAAAACGCTAGGCTTCTGTTCTCTGATGACTTAAGTGAATCACTACAACGATTGGCAGCTTGTCTGATAACCTCTCTTATAAATCCATCGAACTTGAGACCGACGTCCACAAGAACTTTCAAAATCACGTAGAACTTGGACGAAGTGCAAATGACCGCCGGATAGTGTAAACCCGCTCTTCACCAGGACCCCCACCATCCAGTAAATCGTCTTCTAAAACGTTAAACTATACGCTTGCTAGGGTTCAATTACGAAATTTCACAAAGATGCATTACGGACTTACAGCTCTCAAACAAACATTCTTATGATTATATTGGAAAGCAACATACAACAACAATAACAACTATAAAAAAAGGAGCTCTTCTCTGTTATAATTCCCAATAAAATTGTAATACACTGCAGGTATCTATCACAGTACATCGGTCTACTTACACAAGTAGGCATAAACAGAACGAGCGATTGGCCTTGGGGACTCCCTAACTCCTCTTAAATATTGAAGAATGGTCCTAAAATAAACATAGAATACCTTAACAGTAAAACCAAAATTGTAACAAATGGGATCTTCTATATCTATAATACGCACGTCAAACATTGTATGAGGATGTAAGAAGACATAAAACACTAAAAATAACAACATGTAACTAAATTATTCCTGAATTATTGTTTTACATTGCAGATACACACGTAATATATCCTAATATTCATAAAATTGTATCAAAATACCCAATACCTTGCATCGAATACGTAAACTGTATAGAGACAATACAAAACTGTAAGACCAATACTAAAACTCTCGAGTTATAACAAAGCAAGAAGATCAATTCTCTACCATACCCAAAACATACATAAAAAAAACTGACGAACGAGAAAAATGCATGAAACCAACAAAATAACTATTGTGAATAAGATACCAAGACATTAAACAACATAACTGAAACCTATAGTAAATGATGGGGATACTTCTACGAATATACGGTATAGTACAAACAAAATCTGATGAAATTAGCCTCCAACTAAGTCCAAAACGGGGTTCAATTAACATCTCTTTACCTAAAGTAACCACGGCTTAGTCGTAACAGCATGCCATATATACATATAAAATACCATAATGATGCAACAACCTACCAATCATGCCTGTAATAATTTTGAAGATGCTAACCCAAAATATCATAAAAATCGTATAAAAATCGAGTTATAACAAAGCAAGAAGATCAATTCTCTACCATACTCAAAACATACATTAAAAAACGTGACAAACGAGAAAAAAGCATTACACCAACATAACAACTAATGCGAATAAGATACCAAGACCTACGAACAACATAACTGAAACCTATAGTAAATGATGTGGAATACTTCTACGTAAATACCGTATAGTACATATAAAATCTGATAAAATTAGCCTCCAACTATGCTCATAACAGGGTTAAATTAACATTTATTCAACTAAAGTAACCACGGCTTAGTCGTAACAGAATGTTAGTGTACATATAAAACACCATAATGATGTAACAACCTACTATATATGCCTGAAACGATGTGGAAGATGCAAGCCTAAAATATCCTAAAAATCGTATATAAATAAAAAAATCAACCGATCATTACTATGAATACATTACACAATTTAATAACTTACAATAAATCCATATCGTTCAGGTATTCTCGCTATTGGAATACCGCGTCATTGGAACACCAATATATCTGATTAAAAAAACTGGATAATGCAATATGGGGTGGATAGATTCTCGACCGTAGCTGCTGTATCAACCCAAAAATATGAGCATCAATTCGCCAACTACCTGACTAATAAACCGTACTATTCCTATAGATATTATATGCACATGAAATAAAAAGATGAAAAACACAAAAAATTGCCTATAAGTCAATGTCAGGCTGGTGTCAAGCGTCTAAACGCTATGAATGCGTCAAATATACACGTGGGGTATTTCCCTTTGATGGAATGTATCAGTCACCTATTTATTTTCGTATTTCTCTGTCAGATAACAAAAAAAGTAACTGCTATTATCATTTTATAAATGTATGCTGTCATTACCCCAAAAAACATCCACAGCACCCAGCATTGAACATGCATGTATGCAACATGACATGCAACGAAGTTGCAATACAATATACCAAAGCATTGAAATCCCAATATCCTTATGTAAATATATAACCTAATTACTTACTATAAACATATATAAGCTATCCATCTGTCCGGCTGCTAAAAAACACTTCCTTCGCACCGCCGCGCCTCCACCCGTTATGCTCCGCCCATCTTCGCTGGTGAGTCAAGACTGCAACATTGCGCTTCCCTCCGCCCCTACCCACCGCTAAGTAACCCTTATTGTATTCCTTCATTATTCCGATCAAAACTGGTCCGACCCTCTTGGTCGCCCCAAGGTCGCCCCTCCGTACACCCGAGGATAAAACTGCCTCGAATTGCGTCTAGTTCCATTATACACTACTAACAGCTTATGTTGTTCGCAATTTTCTTCCCAGCCCTCCATTATTATGCCAATCCTCTTCATTGCTATGTTAAATACATCCAATATAGCTGGATACGCCTATATATTCCGTTAGACGACTTTCAAAATAAATGGGACTAAAGGAAATGCAGATTTACATAAGTACTTTTTTCTCAAAAAGTAGGTGACTGTAAGATAGTCATTCCCATCGAGGAAAACATCCATATAACCTAGCCAGGACTCTGTCCTGTGACTATTATTTGTACCGGTCTCGGACTTAAGAGTTCCTCAACCATCAGGTTCCGATTTGATCTAATGCCTTGTCTAATTGAATCTGAATCAGTTACAACTACGTTGCATGGATAAAAAAAATTTGAAGGAAAAAATATTAATTTGCTTTTTATGAGTAGTATTTTTAGCACCGAAACGCGGATGTGAAGGAATTAGATAGGGGTTGATTAGCGGTGGGCGGGGGGTAGGACGCGATGCATGCACCTTGACTCACCGAGCGTACTGGGTATGCGCAGCGGGGGGCGGGCGTAGGGTACCGGAAC
>SDVV010019438.1:0-13531 GCA_016164225.1 Gammarus roeselii | reverse complement strand
GCTATTTCCTATCGGTTATATTTCATCTGAGCAGTTTGTCTTTGCCTTTGATGAATCTTCTAACCGGCTTACATGCTAAGCCACGGTAGCACTGCTAGGTACCAAGTGACGTCACAGCCAGTGGTTGGCGCGTGAAGCTGAGCGTGGAGATGTGCAGAACGGTGGGCGGGGTAACCTGTCTAGTCTATAAATTTTGTCTTTGCATGTGTAGGAGCAGAACCAGCTAAAATGGCAGAACTTTGGTATCAAATGGGTTTCCACATAAGTGTTCACACAAGTACTTTCCCAACATAAACTTTAACTATATGTGAAGGGGAAAACTGTGCTGCCATCGGGTCTTTTGCCATCACCTCTATCCAAACCCAGAGGTTCCAACACCGACGGCAGTCCCGCTCTCTGCAGAGATCTTATGACTGCATGGACTACATGATAATCCATGCAGTCCCAACGCATCCATTCTCTGACCGCAGCGACACGGATGTTGTTGGCAGATCTTAGATCCCGCCTTCAGAGTAACGGCAATGCGCAGTGTATCTGGATCTAGTTGAGTCCTCAATGAACAGCAAGCAAACCGTTCTGTGTGCTCTCTGCCAAAGGCAAGTCCCATACTTTCTGCTTACTCTTGTCCAATCCCTCCATGTTGTGGGGATTACCACCTCTCTCCCCGTACATCCCGACGGCACCCTGTAGCTCTCCCGAGTTAGCCACAATATTCACATCGGAAAGAACGGCTTCGACTAAGTCACTCACAGAATACATCGACGAGATAAAGGCTGGAAGGGCAGCATCTCCTGCTCTTCTGAGCCAGAGACCTCCATGACTAACTGGTCAAGTGGGATGCCCTAGTGACGGCATCCCTCAACATCAAATCAAAATTGTTTAGACTCACACCATGTTGATAGGCGGGCGATGATCTGAGCACATATTGCAGTTTCTGAATTGAAAACAATTTTTCGAATTACAAATGTTTGGTGACTGTCTATGAGCTATAATCGCGTGACCATCTGTTGCAAGTCATCTTTCTTGCTTATTACAGCATTGGGTATACCCTCTTCGGAAAGTGGTGCTCCTAGCAGAGTACTCTGGCTAATCGGAACCACCCTGACCTCAAGTAGCACCAACCTAAAGCGTCCTCCTGTGTGGTCGGTCCAACCCCTAAGGGAGTGGTCCAAGATGGTTAATTCACACTTTTTATCGTTAACCTCCTACCCAATCGCTTGCAACTGATTAATCAAGCTCTGCACGTCCAGTTATACCTTCGCCGGTGTGTCACCAGGGATGACGTCATCAAGATACCTGATATTAAACTCTGACTCATTAGTTCGGGCAACCTCGTCAACCCCAGAGAGAACAGAGCCGGTCCAAATGAGTCTCCTTGCTGAATCCTAGCGGACGACTGTAACACTTCTTCTCCGTGATGCAAGGCTGTTGGTCGCGAATATGCTTGCCGAAGCAGTCTGGAACCGCCTGGAGCGCCGTTCCAAGCCGCTGTCGGAAAAGTTCCTCATCTGATGCAAATAAAAGTGTAGCGCTCGCCAATTTTAAGAAGCACTCTTCTGTGGTTATAGTTCATCAATGGGCAGCTGCCTCACACCCTACCTCGGTTGAGAACCCTAACTGTATGGGGCGGAGCTCATGTCCGAATCTCAGATAGTGATTTGACTTCAACCTTGGTCGCGAGCCTTTTCAAGGTGTTTCCAACACACATCGGCGGATGCCACCGTCCTTCTTTATCTGAGCGTTAATAAAAACTCTGAAGATGGTGACAATCATGAAATCTGGCAACTCGCGTCCCAGCATTGTATTGGTGAATTCTGTCAGTCGCGATAACAGGCGGGCACCAGCTTTCTTCGACTCTTGCCCTAGCAAAGCCCTGAGATGACCGTGACCCGGACCATCCAGGCCCCCTCACACAGCGGGGTGGAAATGAGGATTTGGCCTTCCGGACATCGTCCACAAAGGCAACTGTGGGGCCCGCAGTCTTCATCCGGGGTAGTAGGCAAAAAAAAGGCTCCGGAGCCGGTGGGTGATGAAAATGCAGGAAGTTTGTCATAGCCTCGTTCTTTGGAGCCGAACACAACGAAGAAGCAAGCTTTCGCACCGCACCTCATACGTCCCCGTCAGGAAACTTGACTAACACTCGCTCTTTATGTGCAAATTTCTGTCCTCTTTCCTTTTGTTGCTATTAGTACACTCTGGTCTACGCGGGAGCTCAGGTAAAGTATCTGTCTCCATGAATTCCGTAACCTGTCGCCTAACCCTGGTGGCTAGAGATCGACCTTCCGATTCAGCTTGCACACTACTGGGTCGCTGGAGCCACCAATAAGAGAAGCTCAACAGTTAACCCAGGCATCGAGGGTTCTGCTGCTCTAAAGTCTCTTGTTACAAATTTTCCAGAGCATCTGCAACTGGTATAATTGCCCCCTTTGGAATTCTGGCTTGGACTTTCATCTTACGACGACATCCTAATATGTAATTGCTAATATCTCACAATACAGGGTCACGCGGCTTATCCGCCCTCACTGGCCGGCCTCGACAATCATCGCAACGCCAGATCGGAAGGTTATCGGCTTGAACCCTCGCTAGAAGCACGCAAGTGAGGGGGAAACAGCGCTTGTATACTGGTTACATCGAATACTGCGTTTTCTTATATTCACCAATCAACAAGTACTACAACGAATCTTCCTCCATTTCAGTACTAATGATCAGTTCTGTACTCACAACAATGATCCGCTCTGCACTCGCATCAATGATTAATTCTACACTCAAAACAATGATAGCACATAAGAATGATGTTATCCTGTATCGACCTCACCACCAACCAAATTTCAGCAAATGAACGCTCTTCAGCACTCTGTACCCGCTCTTACGTAACACTGGAGGCTGTGAGACCACAGTCCAAATCACTTCAATGCAATTGCCTGAACAGAGGGTATGGAACGCTTAGTGACTTGACCGATCACGACTAAACTGGAAGCTTCTAGCAAATAGAATGTAGTATAACAAAGGGTGCATAGAAAAACTATCCTAGGCCCGTGGTATGAGTGCACGTGGCACTAACACTCACTGCGAACTTCTGCACTGCCCCAGCAACAGGAAAAGTACCGACTCAGCGATGACCTCAATACACAGTGCAGGCCGCCACTGGCAGCCCCACTTTAGTCTCAAGAGCGCTAAAATACTCATAATAAGAAAAATTTCGAGCACTTCCATTTATGATGATAGAGAATGGAGTAGATCAAATGCACTTAATGTTTCAATTAAAATTATTAGCCGTGGGCACGACAGGTGTGCGTGGTGAGTCACTACGAGGATTGTGAGGGTGATCGGGTTATGTGAGGGAGATCGAGGCGATGATGAATAAGTGAGCTTGTTCAAGGTTAAGAATCAAGGCACGTAACCTGAATGACATATTTTAACATATAGTCCACTACCCTGTAGACATGCTCATGCCGGCTGTCATTGTTATAGCTTTCTCATCCACAAGGAACGAGATAAAGGGGTTAGAATAATCTCCGCGAAGCTCGAAGATATGTTGTCTGGACCCATAAACAGAAAGACGACATCTCTACAGGTAAGTTTAATCTCTGCACTCAAGGTTGCATACATCGAGGAACCTGGAAGGTATGTCTACCTAATGAGGAGGTCAATCACAATTGGTTCATCACCTGAGGAAGCTTACTAAGATGATTAGGCAGTCAAAAATATTTCAAAATAGGCATCCGGTTCACAAAATAGGCATCCGATCCACACGGTCGATCATTTACCGCTTGACACAAGGAAGGTTGGGGGAGTAATCTCAAGCGTTTGAGATCAGAACCTGAATTCTTGAAGCATTATGACGGTGGAATGCACGAGTCATTGCAAAGTTTCTTCATTTCATGGGTGAGATGCATGACGCCAATGGAAGTGTGCTATTATCTTCCTGACTATGTGGTGAGGAATGGATCTACCTCAACACCTTTTTGTGAGGGTTTTGATTGCTCACAAAACCGCACATGGTACAGTAAGCCAGAATGAGAACCAGTATCCTGAACCAACCTTGGTCCCGAAGCTACCTCAGGGATTGGGCAACAGACATTGACTCAGAGGAAGGTGAATTGGATGCCAGACCCACAGTCTTAGTTATAGAACCCAAAGGGGGCACAGTCCATGACACCTTGATGGTGTCAACCATGGAGTTAGAAATATGCAAGCCGAATAAGAGGATCACCCTGTTAGGTTTAGTCCCGAACTTTGACCCTCCCGGGTTGATGACCTCCATCACCATCAATAATACGTAAACAATTAAGAAAATATGACGTCATATATAGATGAGGATGATGATCTCCCTGATGCTATTGCCATAAAAGGGGGAAAAAAATATCAAGAAAGAGTTCATGAAGATGGATGACAGATCCGTCAAACTCAACGCAGCGATAGGTGGTAACTCTGTAACTCGACACATATTGGAGCAGTTGTGTATGGGATCAGTGAATGTTTGGAGACATACGTTTGATGGTAAAGGGACAGCATATATCTGAGAAAAAGCTCTCTGCACCCAGGTTGGGGTTGATTGCAGCACTACTTGGAACAAGGCTCATCATGTATGTAATCCAGGTTAACGACGAGAAAGTCAAGTTTGAGGCCATACACATGAGGTCAGACAGTCAAAAATGTTAAGGGAGAAATAAATTTTGCAGGTCTATTGAAGGATTAGATGCAGAATCGATAGCGACTTCAAGAAAACTCATCCCAATCCCAATTGGCACTAAATTTCTTAGATTCAATCATCGGCTGACTTGATAACTCGGGGAGTCAGCCAGAGGAAAATCATGTTGAGCCACTTGTGGTGGCATGGACCTACGAACATTGTGGAATTTCAGAACAGAGAGAACTTCCCTGCTCATGTGAACAGTGTATAAAATATAACATTCAATAACGCAGAAGAGACCTCATCCCCGGATCATTTCCTACTGTCAGTGGTCAACACGAGCAGCACTTCGAGAAAATCAGTAAACATGTTCTGGTTTAAATGTAAGTTAAAAGGTAAAAAACAAGAAAAGTCTTACCCTGAAGGAGATGGAATAGGTCGAAGACTGGGTGATCAGAAGAGGCCTTTGGGGATGATATAAAATTTATTTGTGAAGTCAGTTCTCGGGGCTCTACTCTATTGATGTGTTGCGAGAATCAGAATTTCTACAGTCTACATCTACATTCTACAGGCTACGGGCTCTAGTTGCTGCAGTGCTGCAGCGGTTGCAGCGCAACCAGAGGCAGTTGCCCTTCGGTCGAGGAGTGATCATCGAAGCAGGTCGCACTCGCCGCTATTGAAAAAAAGCTGAGGAAAAGCTGCTGACTGTTGTGTTAACAGTGGCATTGTTGTTTGGAAAAGGCAAGCTACGAGGTCATTGCAGTACATATAGGTAGAGGTAAAAACAATAGATATTAATGATTGCGTTCATTTAATGAAAGCGTTTATAGTTAAGGATAAGAGGTTGGTTCTAAGCCACTATGTTACGTCTAGTTTTTAAATAATGCGCCATTCGATGTTGAAGGGTCACCAGGATGTTGCCAGGGAAGCTACTGGCTGTGACGTCACGTTTAGTCTATATAAGATCATGTCGACAGGTAACGAGGGCTTTTTTGGTGTTTAGCATGTGAAAGAGTCATCACGAAACGTACGTCTGCTCGTATTAGTCGTCAAGTCGCCCCGCCGCTTCGAAGTAAAATCTCTTCGCCCGACAACACAATTTGGTCAAGTGTAACCACATCACATCAAGGAAGAAAGATTATCGTCTACAAAGCGTTCTTCAGTAAAACAGTAGCTGACTTCAGGAAAGAAAGATAATCATCTTCAAGCATTCCTAAGTAAAACAGTAGTCGACTTCAAGAAAGAAAGATTTTCGTCTTCAAGCGTTCTTAAGTAAAACAGTAGCCGACTTCAAGAAAGAAAGATTTTCGTCTTCAAGCGTTCATAAGTAAAACCGTAGCTGACTTCAAAAAATAAAGATTTTCGTCTTCAAGCGTTCATAAGTAAAACAGTAGCGGACTTCAAGAAAGAAAGATTTTCGTCTTCAAGCGTTCCTCAGTAAAACAGTAGCCGACTTCAAGGAAGAGAGATTATCGTCTTCAAAGCGTTCTTCTGCTGTAAAAATAATACGCGGAGGATCCACTTCAAGGACAAGTAGAAGACCGCACTAAAAAGAGGAAAAGACAGGAGTTGTAGAAACAACACGAGTGAGCACTTCCCGCTCTCTCCTTGCAACTTCAAAACCCGACTGTGTGACCCGGGTAAGCGCGTATGCAAGTTGCTCATATAAGTTGTGTTAGTAATATTATGTTTCGTTGATATCGACCAAACTTAGATTGATCATGGTAGAGGTCGTATTATTGGATATAATGATAATTTATGGCTGTAAGCATCCTCTCTATACATCTATTCATATGTGTACTCTAGTAGATTGATGTTAGAAATATGATTATCTGTGGCTGTAAGCATCCTCTCAATATATATCTATTCATGTGTGTACCCGAGTAGATTGATGTTAGAAAGTGAGTGTTGACATTAGTGTGTGAGGAGTAAACTTTAAAGCCAGTCTCCAGGGCTTCTCTGAGTTATTAAATAAATATAGACATATATGTAAGTGTCATTCCCCACACATAAGGGCAGTGTATGGCCGTGAAACTGTTAATATATCGTCTTCCAGACCCACTCGACTGAATAGCTGGAGAGTGTCACTTTGGGTCAACACCCTAGACCTCTCCTGGATCGGGCGAACTTACAAGCCCGTCGACCCTTGATAAGTGTCTGTCGGCAATTTTTGTATTGACTTCGACTTCCTTTTATTTACATGACGGGCTACAGATGTAAATAGCTGACAATTCAGTTGCGGAAAGAAGAATCACAGAATCTGAGGTGGACGATTCAGTGACAAGGTCGTGTTATGTCTCCTTGGCTGTTCAAACTCACTATGGTTAGTAGAGTGGTCAGTAAGGTGAACGCGAGTACAATGGGTTGAGGTTGGTGATTTTTGGGAGCAAATGAGAGGAGTCGGCAGTCGAGTCAGCTACTGTTTGCAGACGATATGGCACTTTGTGTCATACTCGGAGGAAAAGTTGTGAAGGTCAGTGTCGGAGTTTGATAGAGTTTTGGAGAGGAGGACGCTGCGAGCTAACGTGGGTGCAAGTAAAGTAATGAGATGTTTGAGGAGTGTTGACTTGAGAAGAACTAGTGTGCTCCTAAATGGAGAGTTATCGGAGGAAGTTCAACGTTTTTATTATCTGGGCTCTCATGCGAAAAAGATTGAACTAGTGGAAAATGAGATGAAGTGGCGAGTGAAGGAAGCATGTAAAGTGTTGAGTGCACTAAAGAGTGTAATGAACGACAGGACACTGGGTAAGGAAACAATAAGAGGGTTGTATAAGAGGGCAGTTGTCCCAAGTATGCTCTGCGGAGCTGAGACTTGATGGACGACAGTAGAAGAGAGAAGAAGGTTGAATGTTTTCTAGATGAAATGTTTGAGTGACGCTGAGAGACAGGATCAATACCGAGGTTGTTCGGATTAGAACGGGAGGGTGGGGGAAATTAGAGGACAGAGTAGATTCAAGTGTTTTGAAATAATTCGGGTACATGGTGAGGATGAATGGAGGTATATTGGTGAAACAGGTGATGGAGAGGAGGTGAGTGATCGTAGGCCTAAAGTTAGAACAAAACTTCAGTTGATGGAATGCGTAAAGCAGGCGTCAGGAAGAATTGACGTAAGTATGTAGGTAGCGAGAGAGTGTGCAATGGATTTGCGTGAGGTGATAATGTTTGTGAATAGATGAGTTTTTACTCAGCACTGATGTGCTTTCCCGCTACTGGCGTCTCAATGAGAGACGAGATGGTTTTGGGTGTGGTCTCGGACCTCATTCCTGCCTTCAAGTGGGAGTTGCGGGGCCTCCCGACTGGACCCTTCAGTGCCAAAAGGCTACGGAGGTGTGCGTGTGATTGTATGAGAGGAAGTGTGAGGTACTCCCTGCCGTCGGTCACTTCCTCAGGGGGATTTGACTTAGTCTCTGTAATGTATCTGTATTAAGAAAACAACATGTTAGACAACAATCCCGAACAAAGGCATCCAATTTATTGTAGGTATGTATATGACTGATTCACAGTCAGCAAATCGTCGGAGATACTTATCCAAGTAAATGTATTTTTATTCAAAAGAAATTCTGTACTGAACTTTACTCATGGACAAGGCCTTGTATCGAGTAATTATTTTGTGGATGTTTACCGATAAGCACTGAACGCAGTTTCACCTCAACCAACCCCCCAAGGCTAATAGTGAATGCCCACAACGCTACAAAGATGGTACCATTTATGTTGGAATCTACCGTAAATACAAAATTTGTTCTTCAATGATGAAAACAGTAGAAAATTAGAGCAAACATTGATCAATGATGGTTATTTCAACACAGTTTTCGAATGAATATTGCGAAATTATGAAAACAAACGTAATCGTGACACAATGCATGACAAAGAAAGAAACATGAGATACGTAGTCAAAATAATATTATAAACACACAAAACACTGGGAACGAATCATTAGCAACCAGATTTTTTACATTAATAAATCCTCTAAGTCACCAGAACGGAAAAAACATTCGTCTGCGAATATACATGTGAGCTTGTAGACAGGGATTCCCGTCACAATTCATAAGCAGGGATGACCACAACCACCCTTCCTAGACGATTAACGCGGTGCCTGGCTACAGGACCAGTCCCATGCTGAAGCAAATTTGAAGACGATGTTATTTAAAGCTATTTTGCCGACGGTGATCGAATATTGCATATAATAGTAGACTTAATGTATGATTTGCAAACATAATCGTGAATAGAAGACACTATCTACGCATATTTTTAACCGTATGTATTAATTGATAGCGTATCAAATATTAGGAGAGTCAGCATATTCGGTATGCATAGAAAGATGTAGTTAGGGCTCAGCATTGCTCGTTGCTAATATTCTTACCTTAATTTTACTCATTCGTCGAATGATTCTAACTAAACCATTATTTGGCGACTGATTTAGTATTTGAACACTATCAATGGAATATTTTTCCGTGATCTCCCAACACTCCTCATAGTGAGTGTTTTGTCCCGTTCACGAGGGACTGCTAGTAACGTTTACTTGTAACGTTGGATCGTGTCGGTCAAGATACAATAGTGATAATTATTATTACCTCTAACAGTTGCAAGCAGCTTTCATCATCATAGACCTTTTGAATTTTGTGAACAGACGATTTTCAAATGAATGTTGTAATCTTATGAACTTTATGAAATTTTATGAAATGTAATTTTATGAATTTTCCACTTTTCATCTGGACTGAGCGCGGATGACACTTATATGAACAAATATTTGCTTTGACAGATACAGCGACATGTCCTTGATCATTTCGCCCTGTTTGCGTATCTGCGTTTACTTTAGCAGCTTGTGAGGGCATATAACTAAAGAAATAATATATTGCATGGAAAAGTTTTACGTATCCTGAGTCGATTACCCACCCCATGGATGTTTATCCGAAACTTGATTTACTCATTCCTTAAGGTACAAGTTATTTAATTTCAATAGCTCTTTTCATTTTTTATATGCGATAACAGGATGACAAGGTACAGAAAAATTAAAACACACAGGCTACAAATACTGTCGCCGCCCCTTTCAATCGATCCATGATTCTTGCATGTACTATCAAGTACCGACGGGCGACCTGTGAGTTGACGGTTCAAGAATGGTCTGGGGAGTTTACCACGCAATGACACTTTCCGACTACTTAACGTAAGTGATCCGTCAAAGTTCAATATCTAATGTTTACTACTTTGAATTTCCGTTCCGTCGTATCCAACGCTTAGTCCCCATGTGTTGAAGGTATTGACCATAAGCACTTGTCGTTTTTAAACTTTATTTCTAATACATATATGTGCTACGCGCCTTTTAACATGGCTTTATCGACTTCAACTCATCCGCAAGCTATTACATACTTATAAATCTATCACACAGGAATATATATCAACTATGACTATGACATAAGGGACAATATCTCTAGTCGGTTTGGAATACTACCCTAACCGCTTCAGGTTTTCAGTGGGTCCCGTGCAAGCTCACCGGGAGTATTTCGGAGTACGGTGTGACTGTAGGATGACGACCTCCTGGTCGTACACCGTTCCTCGTTTCGAATGGCCTGGGCTCCTCTGCTGTATTGGCTCGGGAGTCTTCCTAAGGTCTTGTTCACTTGATGATATCGAAGTTGACGACTTGGTAGAAGTTCACTATTTCTATCTAATGTCGTATCGAGATGATGCGTTAGAGTTTTCTTTCTATGACGACGTAGTCTTCTTACTATCTATGTCAAAGTAGTCTAGCTATCTTTGATGAAGTAATCTTCTTTAACTATCTATGATGAAGTAGTATTTTTTTTAGGTTCGGCTCGAAGACGGCCGGCTAGTTAGAGTTAGTGGGGCGACAGGTGACGACATGATTTTAAGTTCGGTGTGGCTCTCACATGACGGGAGCCTGTTTTATCCTCCCTCTCCTTCTCGTCCTCGTATTATATAGTAAGTTCGTCGCGTGACGTAGGCGCCCACTACTTGCTCTGGGAAGTCTGAAACATTCCAAATAACATCGCAGTTAATCAGTCACAAGGCGATGGCATAGGCCCAACTTCTTAACAGCTAATTGCATCTACAAAGTAATGAAACGCAACTCAACCTTATCTTATGGTTTAACGCCTAAAGCATCGGGGGCCGAGGGCACTCAGGGCACCTCCCCGCTCCTACGCTATCTGCATGTCCGTTGACGTCATCTCGGGCTTTCCTTAACAACAAGTTGTCTTGAAGCTTGTGCGCAGCTGATGCGACATCCTGGAGAGTGCCGCTCGTCGCAGCTGGCTGCACCGAGTGCAACTGACTATAGTAATAGACACAAAGTATAATAGATTAATAGAAAAATAGTATAATATATTAAAACATGAATATAAGGTTATATAATCTGGTTTGAAGTCGTGGATAACTTCATCCAGCACGCCGGGTCCGGCTACACCTCCCCCTCGGACCTGCGTTCGAGCGGTCGAGTACGGCTCGGGTGCAGGCCGAAGCGCGCTCGTGCTGGGTTGATTCGTGATCAAATCGTGCGGGTAGCTACGACCTCCTGGTCGTCCACCGACCGTGCGTCATCTGCGCTCCCTCTGGGCTCAGACAGTGAGACGTACACATCAGGGCCAGGGTCAGCAGCCCCGACGTCAGAGGAGCACGTCACAGGATGTGACTCAGGCAGCAGTGCTGCAGCACAGTCCTCACAGTCTGGCGCTTGCGTTGCGGGTGAGCAGCCGTCGTGGACGCGAGATCCTTCATCAGTCTCCAGGGCAACATGGCTCACTCCATCCACACCAACGCGACATTCTCCTGTGGATATAAATTTCAACCGGATCAGAGTGGACCTTGGGGGTTTACTGGGTACAAAGTCATTTGAGGGGACCAAATATGGACGGGCAGCGGAGGGCGGGAATGGTACAGGTAATGGTCTGGGAGGTGCCCTCTGCAGGGAATGGGAATTAGGTGGGAAAACTATGCTCGGTCGCCTGCGCCGCTGGCAATACTTCAGAGCCACATAAGCGACCACAACTAACACCAACAGGATGGCGACGAGTGTCACGCTCCCGACGCTGTACTTGTGCCGCTCCGTATGGACGGAGGTTAGCACATCAACGATATCCACCGTGCTATTCATGTTTGCTTTTACGTTAGATAATTCCCGTAGGATGCTGTCTAGAACCGGCATCGGTCCAGCTGTTGGCAATCGGATACGAGGAATGGGAATTTGGTCTAGCTTCTTGCTCGTCAGAGTGACGAATTCATGACGCACCGTTGACACTGTGAATGATGGCACTGTCACGTTGCAAGGGGCGTATAGGACATACGCGCCCTTCAATTCTATATATTCTGGATCAGAACTCTTGTGGCAATCTAGCATTGCCCATTCTGGCTGCGGTATGAACAAATAACATATTCGGCCTGTCTGTCGAGTTATCACGCGAGTAAGATTGATGTGCTCCACCGCACAATGGAGTTGTGGCATATTTAACATACTCTCAACGGCATATGAAGGCTTGGCCTCTACGCTTAGCTGTATTACTGGCGAACACACATATAAGTCCCCCCGTTGAATACAACCCCCCACCCCCCCCCAGATCCAGGTCTTCTACGAAAGTTCGGTGATCAGGTGTCATGGCTACGTTCTTGGCTAAATTACTAATCAGGTAAGTTTGATTGGTGTCTGGATTTTCCACTGGGAATGTAGCCAACAAAGACAATGACATGTTTAGTTTTGAAACGAAGGGCAGGATTAAAGCATAGGTCTCATCCTCCCTCATTGGCTTTAGCTTGAGTACTGACAACACGCTAGTGAAGTTCTTCTCTGTGAAGACATAAGGAAATTTGTATTGGTCCTTGAAGAGGTTGAACCTTTCCTCTTCGAGCGTCCGCAGCTGTTCATACCCCAGTATTTCCGGTACCGCCCCCAATCTCAACAAGGCAGCCTTATCTTCGGCGTCCATGGACACTAGAAGAAGGTATTGTATCCCTTCTCGAAGGATCATGACACCATTCGTCACAGTGACGTACATATCGAGTTCGGTCATCTGTTGATGAAATTTCTCTAGTACGGACTGTGAAGCTGCGGCCTGATCGACAAGTGTGGTGAGAGTGACTTGGATATGATGAAAATTGAGATTTATTTTTTATATGGATGTTATCACACCCTGATTTGCATCTGCAAAATGGTCTCGTAAGTCTTCTAGGTCTTTTTCCGTAGCCACTCCCAGCACAGATTTCAACAGGTCGCCGCCGATATTTAGCAGACCCCGTCTTTTCCTATAATTCTCGGTGACTTCATAATGTGCGTACCCATCGTCGGTTTCTCTAGCCATATCATGCGTCTCCAATGTCGGTCTCACCGTTCCCTTGGTTGCATTTGCCATTCTTGCCTTAGCGCGACCCAATTTCCTCCGCCAATCCCGCTCCAACGCACGTAGCGATAGCGTGTTTTGTCGGCGGAGGGCTTCTTGGCCCGCGCGCATTGGCAACAAACGGAAATGGTATGACATGGCATGGACCGCATCTAGTATTGCTTCTTGATGAGCCTGGGTCATCGACAACTGTCCCAACGTGTCGACTAGCCTTACGGCCCTTTCGAACAGTCTGGCTGCTGATTGTGCGACGAAGGCCTTTGTGTGGTACTCCACTCGCACAACCAGTTGGCCTTGCACGAAAGCTACCGTACCACCGGTCGCAACGATCACACCATTTCCCGGCACATGCACCACTTCACCTGCTCCCTCAGTACTTCCCGTGATTGGAGCGATGGGCGTTCCGTAAGGAAACCCCACCAGCAGCAGCAGTGCAATAACCTTGAGGATCGACATTGCCTACAAAGAAGGAAATGGTCTTGGTCTCAATATGATCTTAATGTTAAGCTTAACACTAATCTTAATTCTAGTTATTAGCGAACGACATATA
>SDVV010019437.1:0-13531 GCA_016164225.1 Gammarus roeselii | reverse complement strand
CTCCTGTCAAATGGAGCAACTCCCCAGCCGAGAGCCACAGGAGAAAACCAAGAAATAAATTTTGGACATGTTGACCTATTTATTAATATTTCAGGCCAATTTTCAGCCACACATGATAGGTTGCGTTATTGATGTATAATTGTCAATTTTTTTTGCATGCACAGCCACACTAGGATTATATAGGACTACCGGTGGCTGATGCATTTAATTTAATTAATTTTGCACTTATTCCAAAGTAAAATAAGTCCCATGGTTTTATTGTTTTTCAACCCTATAGCTCATGGTCAAGTAATTACGTTGAGTGCTAATGAAGAAAGGCATTTCACAGCATAATTCAGTGAAGTTTGGAAATATATTCAAGAAAAGACATACCTGTGCCTGATAGTCCTTGTGTCTGTTTATTGGTGCTTGCCCATAATACCCAACCTCATTTGTAGAAAAGGATAGCATAACTTGGAGTCAGATTGTGCCTTGAAAGTGAAAGCAACAATTTACTGTAATTGTTATCGCTCGCAGAAGCTCATTCACTATTAACTTTTTGAGTAACCAAAAAAAGGGTAAATTACCCTTCATTAATCAACATTCAAACTCTTCAAACACCTAAAATATCATGTTCATGCCCCAGAATATGCATTTTGGAAGTATTTTAGCTGTCAGAGATGTCACCATCTAAAAATATGTTATTTACACTATATAGGCACTATATAGCTATATATATCTATAAATAGGCATGGATCAAGGTAGGGTGCTACTCAGATCTAAAGATTGCTATCATGTTAGCATAATTGACAATCTTGTTATGACATTTGGCAGAGGAATTCCCCATAGCTAGCTGCTATGCCTTTGAATACAGTTGAAATCTTGCATCCAGGTATTTACAATAGTGTCTTGCTGCAGAAATCTGCAACTGTATTTATTAGTCTGCTCTACACTGGGGATAGCACATATTAAACAATGTTATTCTCACCTGTCTTCTGTGGGGCAAAAACACAGGAAAGCCTTTGTATCACGTTGCACTGGTCAAGGTAAATCTGGGTACACACTATCTATATGTATATCCTGCAACAGAGGATATTTAGTCGGCTGGTGTCTTCCCGTGTATGTATGCAAGTATATAATAACTAACTGCCACGAGAACTATGTTCTTGTCCCTGTCTACGAAGAGTCTAGAAAAACCACGCTCAGCTTGTTTCCCGGAAGGCGTTGTTGCCAGATTTGTGTCAAGGTATGTCTCTGAACCATTTATTCCATCTGATGCATGTTCCATGGCTTTTTGTGCGTGGGTATACATATTTATTCAACCAAAATCAATATTTATTGCACTGCCATTATAATTGAAAGCAGTTTGTACTAACTGAACAGAAATGTTGTAGTTACCTACAGAGAGATGCAACAATGAGATCAAAAGATGCGATTGCTTAATAGTAATAGGTGCTTGTAATGCGCGTATAATGTGTTTAGTGTTATTAAGATAATGTAGGGTCAATTAAGGACCTCTACAGATCCATTTAATAACGTGGCAGACATTCAGAGCGTCAAAAATACTTTGATAGATTTTCCGGCGGGTATTAATAATCACCATCTGAAAAAATGCAACGAATGACTAGCGTTTTGAATAAGGAAAATAAATTTTCATTCTGCTTGTGTGAACGCGTTCAAGATTTAAGACTACTCAGCTCCAACTCTCCGAGCTGGTCTACTTCCACAGAACAGGTGATTGATGGTATACAATACTGCGGCTTCCTAACAATATATAATTTTTTTCATCTATGTGATCGTTCAATTACTTTAATCAGCGGTCGCATGGTGCGACTGGACGGGTCAAGAAACTGAGGTTTTCAAAAATAATTTTCAAGCATTTTTTAATACAGAGCACTTTCTGAAAAAGTAATAACAGATTGTTTAATACATATACTAATTTAGCAAAACAAGTGGTGACATTTTCAAACTCTAGTGTTGTTGAGACCTTGTGGCAGATTTTAGCCAGTTTGCTGATAATTTTTTTTCTGTAATTTTGTATTGTATCGTGCCAAACTACGAGGGCTCTTCTGTTCGATTTAATATTTGATTTCTCGAGAACCGATTTCTGTTTTTGGTGTGCTATAAGTGTGTGGGAGAAGTAAGTATGAGGTGCGTTTCTCACGTCAACCAACCCTCTTCTCAGATAATCGGCATTGCGCCTGAAATCTGTATTTCTGATGACATGACCGTTGTTTGCTGTCAAAGCGTGAATCAAACTTGCACTGTCACGTAGCAATGCGACGCTGGTCATAATCCCAGGCGCAGATACGATTAAGATCGCTGTCAGTCCTCAGGCTGCGGCCTGGTGTGTTTAGTCTATTTTCTCATACAACACGTCGTTGAGCAAGAATATAATCACTATGGAAGATTACAAAATTCACATGGCAGCTCATAATGGCAATTATGATGTAGTTAAAGAGGCTATTCTTAATGACATCAAAATGATAAAAACAAAAGATGACGTAAGTTGATTCGCTAGCTAGGTAATTCCATGCCCGCAACATTTCTTCCATTTTGCAGTAAAACCTGTTATCACTGAAGTTAGGATCGCTGGGCACTGTCCAGGCTGCCATTGAAATGGACCCCCAAAGACATAACGTAGCATCACTACAGGTTTTGTCGAGCTGAATATATTTTGTCCTAGTGCCACTCCTGTCAGTGTTCATGATCCATGTTTGAGTTCCAAGAGCTTAAAGGAACTAACTCTAGTTCTTGAGGAATCTCATTATACAATCATCTCTAGTTTTCCTGAATTTTCCATATATCTATAAACCAGTCTGGATTTTGTGATTAGATATATACAGCAATCCCTTTATATGCAAAGAATATGGTCCAGCTAGCTTCTCCCATTTTTTTTGTGTGTTTGCCCCAAATGACTGATCTTGGCAATCCTTGGGCACTTAGTCCAGCCAGACCTAATAGTAAAATTTATTTAGTATTTATCACTAAATAGAGCCCACTTTTGCCTTTTTCCAGAGCTTGACTAGATTATTAGCACAGTCAAATCCACCTTGGCCCTCTTTGATTTTAACCTAGGTAGGCTATTTGAATTATATATATAGCTTTTCCGAGTTCTAGCTAGACTGGAGAGAAAGGGAGTCCAAAATTATATCCTTGGCAACTATTGTTGAACTACCTTCTTTCAGAACGATCAAATATTGTAGTGAATTTTTATAATCTTTTTCAATTAAAGACAGGAGGCTTTTTTGGGGAAATTGGAAATCTTGGCAACTAGTAACCCTATATTGCCACCCAAACTAGAGATGTACATGAAAACAGGTGAAATGTTATTTGCCAGTTAGGAAAAGATAAGTCAATCAGACCAACTTTTTCTAAATGTTCCTCAATCTTGATAATTTTTCAGCCATACAGAGCTTGATTTAAGATTCTCTAATGCCATCCCAAAGTGCAGAGTAGGTAAGTTTATGCTAAAATTTTCATGACATTTTTTGTTGTAAAATTTATTGTTAAAGTTCAGTGACAGTGTTTGAATTGCTTGTACTCTTATCTGCATGAACAAATGTTAGAGGTGAATTTGAAGTTATTGCTATCTGTATCAGCTAATGCTGGAGACTTTCAGGTCACTAGGAAAGTTTTGTTGACAGTAAAAGGGCAGAACTGAACCATTTTCTTGTGTACTAATTATTTGTGTTCTGCCTCATAACTTGAGCATTCCTATTTCCCTTCCTTGTGTTCTTCTGCTAGGCATCCAGAATCTTGTTAATCTAGTTGCTCTCTTGCTTGATTGCTTGTTTGTTGTGTGCTTTCTACTGCAATCTGCTCCAGCTTCAACCAGCACCTTGCATGTGCTTGTCTATCTGATAGGACCCATCACGCTTAATCAGGGCCCTATTTTGGCAAGTACTCATTACCTTACTTAGGCTAGTCTTTTTGGTAAAGGGTATCTGGTGCTTGGAGCTCTTACATTCATCATTTGCTTTTCTTGATTCAGCAGCAGGGGTGAATGTGATGTACATAATTATACTTTACGGCTATCCTTGCTTCTTGCACGCACCTGGGTTCAAGGACATTATTTATCATAAGATGCATATCTTATTCCTAGTCATTTATTGCAAGGGCACCCTGTTTTAGGCTCAACTTGCATGCTTTCAACTGACTGCTACTAGTCTTGGGTCTTACCACTGGCAGAGCCAGGGGTCTTCTTCAGTGTTGTTCTTGACTGTCATGTAGTGGTAAGATACCCACTTGCTTTTGACCCTGCCTGCAGTATTGTTGTGCCTGTGTTTCTCCAGCCTGCCCTGCATTTCTACAGTTTACTTGTCTGCTAACTGTACTTCCCTGCTTGTGTATTAGCTATACCGGCTGCTTAATGCATGTGCTTGTTTCATTTGCCTAAGGTTCAAGTGACCTAACTTGTACCAGACCCAACATTGGAGGCCTATTTGTTGTCTTGAAGATTAGATATTGTCTTAGTGCTTACAAGCATACAAGCATTCACTTGTCTAGCAGCTAACTGATTATATCAACCATACCTAAGGCTCCAGTAACCTGGTTCTTAGTAAGCTTAGTGTTAAAGATCTTTTACCAGTATCCCACTGAGTGTTACATCTGACCAATTGTTTAATTGCTTCATCTAAAGTGCATGGCAGAAGGAAAGCAACCCAGTCTTTTCTAAGCGTTACTGAGTTCTGTTGCATTAATTGGTCAGCCTTCTCTTGTGGAAATTATTGTTACCGATACTCAATCTCGGGGAAAATTTCATGTTTCTATCTTAACTTATGTAGAATAAATGGTTACATAGAGTAGGTCACTTGACCTTGGTTGACACTATATATACATTACTATGTGATCAGACTGCAAAGATCTCCCAGAGTTTATTTTATATCCCAATTCAAATTTTGAATGACCTGAATTTTTAATACCAAATTTTAGGTCACTAGAAAATTATTATCATGCAAACTTATAACAATCTTCAAACTGTCTATGTGATAGTCAACCAAATGTTGAGTAAATGCTGCTGATAACAACTGTTAACATTAGTGATGTGCCAAAGTATCGGTTTTGGTGGGTATCAGCCATTTTTTGATGGTATCTGTATCAGTGAAAAATGTCTGAAACTTTGAAATATATTGGTGTCAGCACTTACTAAAAAAATTAAAGGACTCATGATGTGCTTGTTATTTACCCATATGTTATAGCTAGCTACATAATAATATAAAATGAAATGTGATATTCAATTTTAGGTCCTGCAAGATTTGCATTAATCATTCAGTAGCTATAAGTTGTTGCAATTTTTGAACATGTCTTGTGAGCTTTATAGCATTTTGCATAGTCTATTTGTTGCTACTGGTTAGAATGGCGCTCAAGACTCAAAAGTTACACCCTTATTTTCAACTTATATTGGACCAGAGGTTAATCTTCTGTCAATTTCAGACAGTAGCTACTTCATGTTTTATGAGACTGCTAACCAACCAATCACTCGCACAGTTTAGACTGGCATCTAGATATGGCTAGGAATCAATGCAAGCAAATAGCTATACATGGGATTTAAAAAATATTTGTCATGCTCTTAATTCGCTGGACTCTAAATAATTTTTTCTCCCTCCAAAAGTGAAATAACCCTGCCTTAGTGAGTTTACTTCAAATTTCCATCAAATTAATTCCATGAAGATACTGACCTTCAGAAACAGAACAGTAATTTTTAAGCAAAGCATGTTGCTATGAATGGTGTTCAGGTGGGATACCCTTGAAAGCATTTTGTTTTGAAGTGTGAAGTGATGGTTTTAATTGGTTTTGTTTGCTCTAAACAATCCTCACAGCTGGTCACCAATGTTATGTTACAAGTTTCCAGGTTGCGATAATTGGGTAAATCAAGGTAGGAATGTATATAGAAAAGTAACAAGTCAATGGGTAAACTCAATAGCACTGATATAATATTGATTGGTCATAACAGACACAGAGTAACAAAAGTGTAAATGAACGGCAGGTCGAATAATTGTATTATGGTGTAAGACGAGCGTAGAGTAGGGGGCCTACAACCGATGGCTGTGCCTGAAGGCAAGTCTGTCTGCTCTCTGTGACCGAGGGCAAGTGTCTGTGGGATGGCTGTCGCTGCTGGCAAGGGTCTGTGTTTGGCCCTCAATCATTTGGGGCTGCCCTGAATAATATGTGGGAGGGCCATGTTCATGAATATAAATGGGATCCTCCAATCAGAGAATAATTCAGATTTTTGGACCAGCTAAAGAGGCGGGCCTTCTAATACCCAGACCTCATTGGTACTCACAAATTGAGTCTTTTAACAGATTTTGTTGGCTCCTCCCATCTATTGTTTACCATATATGATACCCCTGAGCTAAACAGTGTTATGGGATCTAGTCTCCCCTCCCCCTATCGCTGACAGGGAGATTTTCAAGGTGCGCAAATGGCCCTCAACTTGTCAATGTCTACGTTACACAATCTGCCCAGGAGCCACCTGCCTTGTCTTAAACAAACATCGGAGGGGAATTGAATATATGCTAGGCAAGGGACCTCCAAGAAACTTGAGCTAAGGGTTAACAGGCCTAAGGCCTACACTGTTTCTAGGGACACAAACTACGCACCTCTTGATGGTAATGTTTGGTTAGCCAAGTTTATAAACATGTTGCAGAGGAGGCCGATCATAACAGGAAAATATTATTTGGGGCATTGAGATTTTTGTCCAAGATATTGTTGTTATCTATGCTACAAACCAATTTCTGCAGAGCTTTGCCAAATACACCGCATTGTTATTCATCACTGCTTGGTAATTGCAATTTTTTCCCTGTTGTATAGTATATAGTATTTATATACCTATTTATTTTTGCATGTATTCAATTATTGATAGATGAAAATACCTGGTTGGAAGTGTTGCAATCAATCACAGTGTCAACAGTTGTAGCTGCTACCTTGAACATGGATGAGATGGATATTTTACCAGCAGCTGTCCATATTGCCGAGTCTGTTCTTATGCAAGTTAATTGTTAATCTAAATGTACCATTCATTATATGTTACACTCTTGTTAGGATAAAGAGTATCCTTGTTTACTCTGCATCCCAATTTCTCATTGGCTCTGAATCATTAATTTTCAATCAGCTAGAGCACATTGAGCTTATTCATTGCCATTGGTGCCCTAGCTATGAGGAGACCAATCCTCTCTGTTTTTTATCAGTGCTGTGATTATGAAAGGGGATTTGAGTTTGTAATTTTGGTCCTGAATTTTCTAGCTTACAGAAAAACTTTGATGAGCGTGGTTTGTCAAGGGCTCTATTTGGACCATACTTTAATTTAATGACAGTGATGGGAATATGTAAAAACCTTTTATCCTTTACTGATCTAAGTTGTTTTACTTCTACTGCATCCTCTTAAATGCATTGTTGCTGTGGTCTGATTGGTTTACTCATACTCTAAACTGGATATTGTATTTTACAGTCATAAACTTTTCCTCCAAAGGCAGTTATTAATTTCAATTTAATATTTTCTCTGTGCATACTTCATACATGATCGTAAATTTTATCACTGGCTAGTTCAAGACTATTTATTCAAAATTGTTTATTGAAATTTTGTTGTTTTAATAATATAGGTTTACTTGGGTACTATCCTTTCTTTACATAGCCTATTCATGTACTTCATTTGTTGAGTTTTTTTCCTGAATTAACCTAAGTTGAGAACCTGTTGCTGGAGCAATACACCATGTTGCTCATGACCAGTTTAGTCTAATAATCTTCTGATACATGGGAGTTGCATTAAAGGAGTAGGCCAGATGTCATAACTGTGTTGAACTAGGTGAGGCTAGGTGTTCATTGTTATTCAGTTGCCCTTGCTCCCACAACATGGTGACACTTGGTGCTTCTGGTTGTGATGCTGCTGTGACAAATTGTGGTGTTAATTCAGCAACCGGTTGCAGTGCTGCTGTGGATGGTTGTTATGCAGCTGCAAATGGTCATGATGTTGCAGCAGTGGGACTTGGTGTTGTGGCAGGTAATTGTAGTGTTTTTGTGGCTAGTTGGTTGTGGAGCTCCTAATCCAGCTAGTGCTGTGACTGGGTCACATCTGCAAATTTTTCATCTGCACTAAGCTCCAGCAGTTTTTCGTGCAATATTAATATAAAAAATGAGCAGGTATTTTGAAAAATACCTGCTTGGTGAACTTTTTATTGAACTTCAGCTCTGACAAGGAGGCGTTTGTCACTGGCAATATCAATTTGTCAACAATTGACTGGTTGTTAGATCTTATTGATAACTTCCTTCAGCTAGTTGATCTCCTTTTTTTTAGATTGCTTTTCATCTGATAAGCAATTTTAAATTTATTTTCATCTATTGGACTCTGCATTGGGTGAGGGATACCATCTTTTTCTGTCTGATAATATACTTCATTTGATTCTCACTTTGGAAGAGTATTGTGTTGGTGAGGTGTCTGTGCTGCAGCCACTGCCTTGCTGCCAGCATTTTTCCATCGTCTCTCTGAGTATATATTTGATAAGGAGGGGCATGGGCGTGCTGTCAGAAGGGAAATGTCTTGGCATAAGGAGAAGTATGCTCAAATTTGTGTTAACCAGTTGTTTCAAAGCCCTGGCAGACCATGGAGCCATTTCTGGAAGAACACACTGCTTTTCTTTGTCAAATCAATATAGAAATAAAAAGATGTTGCCCAACACAGCAAATGAGACAGAAGTAGCTATTGCATGTAAACAATGCTAACAGCTTGTTATCCTGCTACTCCGTGTTATGGTTTCTTTTAGGGATTTTCTATATGATCATCAGCAACCATTTTATTTGTTAACAGAGTGGCCGCACACTTCTCCACTGGGCCAGCGTGGGAGGCAACAAGGATCTTGTGGAGCTGCTGCTGGAGCATGGAGCAGACCCTGACTGCTCTGACGAGTCTGGTTGGACCCCGGTGATGTGCGCTGCATGTGCGGGCCGTCTGGAGGCCGTACGGTTGTTAGTCGGACGCGGAGCAGACGCCAACGCCAGGAATGACGGGGGACACTCACCGTTGCAGTACGCTGCCTCTAAGGACCATTACGAGGTGTGTACTGGAGATTGGATGTTATGAACAAAAATATGCTGCAGTTGTCCCTTTGCTGCACATTAATTCTGATTGCTGCTTGAGCTGTATTGAATCCTGCTGTTGATTAGGATTCTTCACACTTTGAGTGCCAGGGCTGATTTTGTTGCAGCAATAAAATTGTTGCAACTCATATGATAAGCAAAGTAGATTTTTTGCTCTGGCAAATATTTCCTCTATATTAGGACAATTTACTCCAGCAAAATCTGCAACTGACACTATAGGATCTAAGTGTATTTTTGAAAAGAAAATATTGTATATGAATAAAATGTAAATTATAGAACTTTATATTAAACACTTTGAAACATTACATTATTATAGTATTTGTCATGAATTTTACATGATGTTTTGCATGTCATGATAACTTCAAAACTATAAAAGGAGAGACATAAAAATGAACATCATTTTCTAAATAGTTTAATCAAGTCTTAGCACTTGACAAGAACTTCCTAATAGTCTACTGCATACTATGATAACTTCACAGTTGTAGTAGGAGAGACTAGTGAAAAAAGAGTTTCGAAATTTTCCATATTTATAATCAATTAGGGCCTTGGAGTTGGCAACCAAAGGGAAGACTTGGAGACTGACAGTGACAGTTGGAGTGATGACAAGAGAAACGACCCGGACCCTTGACCTCCCCCATAACCTTTCAGGAGAGGTGAACAGCCATCACCAGATCCGGGAAACAAGAACGCATCCAAATAGCCGAGAACAACATAGATGGCCTCCGGATGCTACTTCTGAACGCTTGATTGATCAGAAACAAGCAAGCAGAATTCTGCTGCCTTGTTGCTTCCAAGATGCCTGACATAATAGGCATCACAGGAACCTGGATCCAGAAAGAAGGAAACAATTTCGAAGGCGTGTTTGAATTTGAAGTGTATAACCTCTTTGAAAGAGACCGTCAGGCCAGAGGGGGAGGAGGTGTCGCAAGCTATATGCAAAACCACCTTGGAGCCACTCGCCGTACCATTGACACCCCACATGAGGTCATAGGTATCGAAATAGAAGGCACAGCTAGAAAGCTACACTGACTTCTCGTGTACCGGTTACCCCACCAAACGGCGGATAGCGACCAATCCCTCTACGAGCTCCTCACACAGCTGATTCATGACAGGGTAGCAGTGATTATTGGGTGATTTAACTGCAACGTTGTCTGGGAAAACTGAATGGCAGACGTAGAGGGGATCATATTAGTCGAGCTTGCCAACAATAACTTTCTGGAACAACTGGTTGACAAACCCATCAGGGGAAACAGCTTCCTAGACCTAATCTTTGTTACAAAAGATAACCTTGTTACCCAGGTTACTGTAGGTGAACCCTTGGGCACCAGTGACCATAATATGGTCAGGTGCATCATCCACGTGCCAACAAACAAAGCAATTCCCAACGCTAAACGAAGGCTCAACTTCCGACGAGCAGACTCCATTAAGTTTAAAAGGGACCTCAGCAACCTCCAACCCACCAGGCTGGAATCAGTTGAGGCATCCTGGACGGATTTCAAGACCAAATTTCTGGTCGTCCAAGAAGGCTGCATCCCAATCAAGGAAGTGCGAGCCCACCAAAAGCCACATCCTAAGTGGTTCAACAGAGGAATCAAAGCAGCCATGTCCACCAAAGACCGTGCATACAGGCGCTGGAAACAAAACCCTTTGGACGGATTGCGGAACGAACACAGGAAACAATGTAGAGTGGTGAAGAGGCGAATCAGAGTAGACCAACACAACGAAGAACGCCGAGTTGCAGCTACCTGCAAACGCAACCTGAAAGAGTTCTTCAGTCACATAAACAGCAGGACACCCATCAGAGCTTCCATCGGCCCACATACCACGGACCAAGGAACTCTGACAACTACAAATGCCTAGATAGCGGAGGTACTTAACCAGTACTTCGTTAGCGTGTTCACCGAAGAGAGTGAAGATGCAATCCCGGAACCCTCCATTAGGTACCGGGGGATGCAACCCTTGGAAGACATCCAATGCACAACCGCTGAGATAGTAGGGTAAATAAATAAACTGAAGGCGAAGAAATCTGCAGGCTCCGACGGGTTCCTCCCGAGAGTAATAAAGGCTGTCTCGGACGAAATTGCCCCCCATTTCCTGGTGGTATTTAACCAATCACTGGAAAAGGGGGCGGTTCCCGAGGACATGAAGATAGCCGACATCACCCCTATCCACAAGAAGGGGCCGAAAAATCTCCCGGGAATCTACAGGCCCATCAGCCTCACATCAGTCGTGGGCAAAATGTTGGAGTCC
The DNA here is from genome assembly GCA_016164225.1 of Gammarus roeselii. Lineage (NCBI taxonomy): Eukaryota > Metazoa > Arthropoda > Malacostraca > Amphipoda > Gammaridae > Gammarus > Gammarus roeselii. The sequence goes on along the minus strand of SDVV010019437.1, from coordinate 2,209 downwards.
GTTATTGCAGACCAAATCGTCAACCATCTGGAGACGAACAATCTCCTAGGGAACAGTCAGCACGGTTTTCGATGTAAGAGATCATGCCTGACCAACCTGTTGGAATTCTTCCACCACATGATCTCCATCTACGACGACTCGAGGGCCATCGATATCCTGTACCTTGAGTTCAAGAAGGCATTCGATAAGGTCCCTCACAAGAGACTCCTTACCAAGCTGAGAGCTCTTTGAGTTGTGGGAAGAATCTGGGAATGGATAGAGCACTGGCTCTCAGATTGAAGGCAGAGAGTGGTGATCAACGGTGAAAGCACACCGTGGGCCCCGGTTAGAAGCAGGTCCCCCAAGGATCAGTCCTAGGCCCACTCCTGTTCCTCATTTACATAAATGACCTAGATGCAGGCCTCGTCAGCAAAATATCAAAATTTGCTGACGACACCAAACTAGGAGCAAACGCCGCAAACCCCACAGCTGTCGAGTACCTGCAGCAGGATCTTGATAGAATCGGGGAATGGTCCGAGGCATGGCAGATGCCTTTCAACACGGACAAGTGCACAGTTATGCACATCGGCAGAACAAACGGATCGGCGAACTACTCCCTACTGGGCAGCCAGATCTCGACCACCAACCTAGAAAAATATCTAGGAGTGTATATTAGCGCTGACCGGAAATTCTCCAGGCAGTGCGCTGAAGTCGAGAAAAGAGCCAACAAAGTCCTCGGATACATCGGAAGGCAATTCAGGTACAGGGACAAGGAGATAATCTTAACCCTGTACAATACCCTAGTTAGACCACTATTGGAGTATGCCGTCCAATTCTGGTCCCCCACCCTGATCCAAGACATCAAGAGACTGGAAAGGGTACAGGCTAGGGCAACGAAAATGATCTCATCTATCAGACACATGGGGTATCAGAGAAGATTAAGGGAACTGGATCTCTTCACCCTTGAAAAGCGTAGGCTTCGAGGACAGCTAATTGAAACCTTTAAAATCCTGAAAGGTTTCAAAAACGTAGAGTACAGAAACCTTTTCACGCTAAATGACCACCCCACCAGGAATCACGGGCTGAAACTCCAACCAAAGAGATTCAACACCCGACCCTGCGGTGACCTGATAACCTACAAAATCATCAATGTCTGGAATAGACTTCCGCCGGCAGTGACCGCGAGCGAATCGGTGGAGGCTTTCAAGCATAGGCTAGACAGGATCCTCCCTGAACTCGACTATCAGTGATATTAGCTAGGCATTTAAGACAGACTGGAGAGCCAAAGGGGCGGGGGGGCAGCTGGCGGGATCTGCACTAATAGCAGCCCCCCAACGCCCCACTGGCATCTCAAACCCGGCTGCGGAGATGGTAAAACCCCGGAAGCGATGACGGAGGGAAAAGCAACCCCCGTGCAGCGCACGGGGGTCAAACAGGGAACCCTCTGTGCTACCCCAGAAAAGTCAGCATCCAAAGCTACGACCACCACAGCAGCCCCACACAACACATCAGACAGAACGGGCCAAGCAATATGCCGACCCGAGAGTAGCTGGCCACCTGCCCGTGGTGCGAGAGGCGAAGCTGTATCGCCCCACGATACAGTGTACCAAGCGCCAGCGCAGTGCGACAGGAGAGAGCCCTGCCCTAACACACCGGTCTCTGTTTGGCTAGGGACAGCCTATATAAAGGCCTCCCGCTACACTTCCCCCACATGTTCAACACCAGGGTGGGGGGGAGAGATGAGGTCCCACGATGGTTACAGAACCAAGGGGATGCTCTGCAGCACACAAAAGCCTTTTTGGGTCTGTGTGACTGGAGAGAGTTACACATGGGAGACCCTCCTGGGGGGACTCCAGGAGGTTCACTTCAATGAAAATTGAAGGATGGGCAAAGATTGCCTCTTTGGATCTCTAGTTCCTTGTGACTCCTCATCTCCTACCTTACTTTCTCCTCATCTCCTACCTTACCTCCTCCTCATCTCCTACCTACTCTCCTCATCTCCTACCTACTCTCCTCATCTCCTACCTACTCTCCTCATCTCCTACCCACTCTCCTCATCTCCCACCTACTTTCCTCATCTCCTACCTACTCTCCTCATCTCCTACCTACTCTCCTCATCTCCTACCTACTCTCCTCATCTCCTACCTACTCTCCTCATCTCCTACCTACTCTCCTCATCTCCTACCTACTCTCCTCATCTCCTAACTACTCTCCTCATCTCCTACCTAAC
>SDVV010019436.1:0-13531 GCA_016164225.1 Gammarus roeselii | reverse complement strand
TTCTCCTTTCACAAGAAAACCTCCTTGATGAATTACAACTGGCGTTTTCTCACAGAATATATATATATATATATATATATATATATATATGATTTACAACTGGCGTAGACTTATTTTAACCAGTGACCAGGTATTGGGACATTTTACCCCTCGCAGACGTAGAAAAAAAAAGATGAAACACGAAACGCTCACCGGGAGTCAGGGACCCTTGTCTCTGGGTCCTCGTGGACGATAAGGGAAACTCCGGCTCTGGGTCCTCGTGGACGATGAAGGAAACTCCCATGCGCCCGACGAGGCACGTTTGGAGTCTGCCGAAGGCTTTCCGGAGCTGGTCGACTAACTAGTTCGGAACCGTGAAGACACTAGAACTGTCTGTAGACTCAATGGTCCATGTTCCTTTCTAACGAACTATGATGATTTTTGCACCTGGAGAATTGTCACTCGTTGTAGACTCAGGATCTCTAACTACAATTTGCTAGCGAACTATGATTGGTCTTTGCACTTGGAGAATTGTCACTCGTTGTAGACTCAGGATCTCTAACTACTACTTGCTAGCGAACTATGATTGGTCTTTGAACTTGGAGAATCGTCCCTCGTTGTAGATTCAGGATCTCTAACAACAACCTGCTAGCGAACTATGATTTTGGTGAGGAACTTGGCATCGGAGGGCTCGGCTACGGATTCGACTGCGGACGCTACCAACTAGGTGTTCACATTGCTCTAGCAGAGATGTCAAAGAAGCCTGGCTACTTGGTGATTTCGTCTTATAGAGTCCATAATCGTGACGTCATCGCCCACCACTCCCCTGGGAACAGGCCGGTGGCACTCCTCTAACCAACGTCGCAGTCGCACTAGGCTATTAAACACATATACGTACCAAATAGGCTTAGGGTCAACATTCTATCGTTTACACGGCGACCAAGCTTCATGAACTCTCATCGTACCCTTACCATCTCTGCAGCTCAACCCCCTCCCTGATGATCATCCCGTCTTGTTTTTCCCCTTTCGATGCCCTGAGTCTGCAGTTTCTCGACACAGGCGCCAGCCTGCCCGACCAACAAGTCGCCGCTTGTGATAAACAATCAGCGGTTTCTTAAACAATGGCCACCGCCTCAGCGGTTTCTAAGATCGAACGAGGCTTGCTGGTCACCCCGTGTCTAGCAATCTATATCCGGCGATCAGGATCCAGCTACAAAATGAATCACAGGAAGGAACCAGTAATACTCCATTACAGCTATCCAAAGAAGAAATAACATTTATAAATACAATGAACATTATTAATAAACATAAACTAAAATGTTCAAAACATAAACGTTCCCGATGAATATATGAAAGCGTGGGACCGAAAGCCCCCGCCCCCCTTTCACCCCTTCGCGTCGCCCACCTCCCTTTTTAGTGATTACGCCCATATCCGGCCGCGCGCCTGACTCACGCCAATATGGACGCCCCAAGGTCGCCCGTCCGTGCGCCCGCTGATAAAACTGCTTCGATGACCGTTTCGCACCCTTGTGCACTACTTTTAAGGCACAGAGTACAAACACGCTATCTTTACAAGCTTCCTCGTGGTTTCCCCCAGGCCCTAGCGAGCCTTCTCCATATCGGAACGTAGGTTTCTACTATGGGTTGGAGCGAAGGACTGGATGTCCTTCTTAACACCCACAAGGTCCTCTTGGGCCGTAACAAGTTCCAACGTACCGCTAAGTCCGTCGAGGTCACCGGTATACTTACCAAAACCATTCGGTCTCCTCATCACCTCCTTCTGAACGTGGTCGGTTCTTCGGTCCGACTCACTGATGACGGAGCGCAGCTAGTGCACGAAGAAGAAGACCTTTGCAGCAAAGTTCTTGTCCTCTTCACCATCGTCTCTATACTTCAGACAGAGTAATAACCTCAGGATTTTGTTCAGCTTGCCATCCACCTCTCAGAAATGGCACACAAGTCGCTTCTCGTCCTACTCCTCGTCCTTTCTGGAGATGTGCTCGCTCATTCTGGCGGAGTAGACCGAGGAGAGCTAAAGAAGTGGCGTCATCCTGTAGGTCTTCATCTTCACGCACTTCTTCACTGCAAGCGGGCTTAGTAACAACAAATAAATCTTCAATTTGACATTTGTCTTGAATATTAATGTATTTAATAGCATGCCCCGCAATAGCACGACAAATACACAATAAATGTTTACAAGGGAGTTCGTCCGTAGACGCATGTACACATTTGTTTGATCACAGCAGTTTTTAATTGGCATGGGATTCGTAGATTCGTACGCAGTGAAATAATGCCACGGGTAGTTCACACGCTGACAATTAAGAAGAGCGAGGAAGGAGCGTCGAAGACGAGCGAGAGAGGAGCGATTTCGAAGCTTAATCACTCTCTTATCTCATAGATATTTAGTGGCTTAGTTTTGCATATTATTCATAGGATTCCCTAAAAAAAGTCAAAGCTACTACAGCATCTAGGATGCATGATTTCTGTATCTTCTAAGAATGATCTGTGTATCTCGTATGTATGATCTCTGTATATTCAAGTAAGTTTTCTCATCTAACTTTATTATCATTGTTACTCCATGTCCTGTTCTGGTTGGAAGGAGGAGATGAGGGCACACCAACAAGACATCTCGTCTTGTCAGTATGGCCTGGAGGAATTGCTTATGAATCGAACACCGCGTCCAATTCTGCAGCTAATGACTTTCTTAATTCAGTACCCTGATACGGGATCAATCAGGTTTTCATTGTTACGCTTGCAAAAATGTAGAGTGTAATGTACTAAGCTTGCGCTATGGAATAAGTTAGAGGCTATTTTCATTATCGTTGGGCATCATTTACCAATAATATGTGAAAATGACTCTCTCCAAGTTTGCTTCAACACGCTCTTAACCGCAACTGAGCTATGGCTGCAGACTTCCAAAATTCTACTTGTCTCATAAGGACAAACTAAAGATTCCAAAAAATTCCAAATAGATAATGAATGATACCTAATAAGTATTCGTAGTGTTGATGGAAAACTGTTACAATGTAACAATAAATAAATATCCAATGTTCTTTATTGTGCATTCTGCCTCTCGGATTGGTCAACAGCGTGATGGCGTGTACGGCTCTCAATGGTTGTTCGTGTCACGTGACTACCATCCGGTGTCCTCCGTCAATCACGACCTGTATACGCTACAACGGTGAGATGTGGCCATTTTCATCAGAACCGCGTCGGCATGGGTCGCTGCTAGTGGTGTTGTGAATATCGTAGTGGGTATTGCATTATTGCACGTGATGTGTGTTGCAATTGTAAACTAACCTTATAGATATTCATGTCGAGAATTTTGTTATTTTGGTGTGAACTGTATGATAATATAGGTTTGAATTCCGTTAATTTCATGCAGTTTCCAGCAAGCGGTATGCCGACTCCAGGTATCGTGAAGTCATGTTCCCTGGTACGAAAGTATTGGCTTCATTATCTGGCGTTATATTTGTTGAACCCAGTCGATTTAAACTTCGATCTAACGAGAGACGTCACATCTGATCCTTATTCGTTCGGTGACAGAATTATGCACTGATTAAATTCGATCACTGTATTTTGCTTTAGGTCAACGTCCAGTCATATTCATTGTCATTTTAACGGTAGCTGTATCTCCGTACCTGCGAGACCTGCTGAGGACCTCTCCTTCATAATGTCTTGCCTAACCTTATTATGCCGCTGTTAATGGTTTCACTGCATGAATATTAGAGTGGTACCTAAGTCTTTTATGATTAGTGCATGCACCAACTTCGCGTTGGGACTCCGGTGGAACATAGAAGCAAATAATAAATGAATATGATTAGTGCATGCAAAGTACACTTCACACATTAACCTTCGGGGATAACTACTAATGTCATTGGATGTTCCGGTATGATGTCATTGAAGAATTTGTTCATTGGAAAGAGAGTTGAAGCGATGGAATTCTGAATTTCTTCCGAGAGCCGATACTAGGGAGGAAGGTAGTGCACTGCAGTAGATATAGAAAGCTGGTTAGGAAGAACGGCGCCGAGGTAGATAACTCACTTGTTGTTGCATTATGCAGATGTGTTAGGAGTGATGTAGCGTTTAGGCAGCTGACGCTAGGTAGAAAGGACGCTGCTTCGGTGGTACAATTTGTATAGGCTAGTTACTAGTAGCAGAGTACGGTTCGGTTAGCCTTAGTTGGAAGAAATTCACAAATGCATCGCTTCTGCAGTGTCAAATATTTAAAAAACTCAAATCCACCTGTTTGCAACTGGCTTAATCATTATTCCATGCCACATACTAGTTTGACTCGTGATTATTTGCAAAACCTTAGTCTCATGCTTGCATGCTGAATGCTTTCAACATCGTTATTCGCTCGTACGTGTCGTGATATGAAGCTTTTCCACTGCCAAGTGTTGTGTGGTTCTGGAGGCGTATCGTTGCCGCGGCGGTGATGTGAAACTACCGGCGGGTGTGAAACTACCGGCGGGTGTGAAACTACCGGCGGGTGTGAAACTACCGCGGGTGTGAAACTACCGCGGGTGTGAAACTACCGCGGGTGTGAAACTACCGCGGGTGTGAAACTACCGGCGGGTGTGAAACTACCGGCGGGTGTGAAACTACCGGCGGGTGTGAAACTACCGGCGGGTGTGAAACTACCGGCGGGTGTGATGAAATCTGCGGGGGGTAGTCTCGTTTGCTGTGGAGATGTGGTGTAAATTATATTGGGAGTTCAACAAGATCCACGTTGGCAGAGCTCTAGTCATCTCCATTCAAGTTTGTTGGCAGTGCGCTACAGTACTCGCAGTCTCGTCGGATATGTTGCTCAGTGTCTCGTCGATCATGTGCGATACTTTGGTCTCGAAGGTGCACCATTATCGCTTCTCGTCTGTTATATACGACAACCACTTCGTCTGCGGGGTTTTAGGATGATACGAGCCGTCGGTGGTGTTGTAAGATAATGAGTCAGTCGGCGTCGTTGTAGGATGATATCGAGGCTCCGGCGGTGTTGTAGGATGAAATAAGATGCCCCAGCAGTGTTATAGGATGAAATAGTGGCCCCGGCGGTAAAGGAAAATCGATCAGTTGGCGGTGTTGTAGGATGATGTGCGTCCATGCGTCGGCGGTGTTCTAGGATAATGGTCGTCGGCAGTGTTGCCCAACTGCTAATTCTCGGCCATGGTGTAGGGCAATGCGAGTTGTCTGCGCCTCAGCGGTGTTGGATAAGTGATTGGTCGGCGGTTTTATAGGATAATAGAAAATTGTCGACGGTGTTGCACCTAGGTTGATTATGAAAGTCGTCGGCGGTGGTTGTAGGATAAGTGGGTTGCCGGCGATGTTGTAGGTAAAGTGGGTTGCCGGCGGTGGAGTAGGAAATGAGTTGCCGGCGGTGTTGTAGTATAATGATAAAATGTCGGCGGTGCTGTAAGATGAGCGAGTTAGAAGTTACTAGCCTGCGGTTTTCTAGGATGAGCGAGTTGCCAGTTGTGTTGAAAAGTAAAGGAGTCGTCGGCGGTGTTGTAGGGTAATGGCGAGTCGTCGACGGTGTTGTAGGGTAATAGTCGTCGGCGGTGTTGTAGGGTAATGGCGAGTCGTCTGCGGTGTTGTAGGGTTATGGCGAGTCGTCGGCGGTGTGAGGCATAAGCCACCCAGGATTCATCGAATCACCCGAGCCCAAGGATGACTGCGGTGCTGTTGGCAGCGACTGCGCCTCGACGCTCGAATGGTGTCGAGGGCACCCGAACGACCCCTCCGAGCACCAGGTAAGAAAATTAACAATATTAGTTTAATGTTACTTGGAATTGATTGGTTGGTAGGTATGGTCCAGGTCCTCAGTATAAGGACATGAGGTTTGCCAATATGAGAAGCTAGGCGCCTGGGTTAACGTGGTGAAGTGAAACTTCTTAGACCACATCGCCAACATCTTAATGTTAATTGTCCTGTTAGACGTGAACCGTCATAGCTATCAGAAGTGAATCGGAAACCTAAATTTCATAGTAGAAGACACTAATGCAGGTCCTGATCTCTTTACATGCTTGTACCAACCTTTGAAGTTCCAAAGTATCGTGTAGATGATCGAATACAAGAACGTGATGCAGTGGGCAAATTTGAAGTAAGTCAGTAATTCGAAAAAACGGTCAGACTTGAATTGAGGAGAATGTTGGCGATTTCGTAGCGGCTTCTTAGTCTGGTGTCATCAACGCTCATAACTTTTCTGATAACTTGATTAATTACTAGGATTGCCAGTTGTCGTACACCTTCTGCAATTATCGGGAATTGAGCACGGCAGCTGTCATGTTCACAACAGGTGTCTAAATAAGACTTTGCCTATCGGTCTTTCGATGATCGAATAACCTCATAACATAAGTGTTCTATTGCAGGTTGGTTCAGCGCTTCCCTTCCAGCGCCTACAAACGAGGGCGGTGAGTACTCATGCTTGCGATACGATGCCGCTGTGCTTGCGATACGATGCCGCTGTGCTTGCGATACGATGCCGCTATGCTTGCGATACGAATGTTGCCATGCTTACGATACGAATATTGCCATGCTTACGATAGGATGCCGCAAGTGCATAGAAGACTGGTATTAAGAGATTATTTTCGAAACTCATGAAACCGGGGTTCAATTATGCCCACATGCGGGATTATATGTAGCCTCTTAACAGAGCTAGCGCCTGATTTGTAGACTTCGGTCGGTCCTCTCTGTTGGTCTTGCTGACTTCGGTCGGTTGTTTTTGCCGACTTCGGTCGGTTGTTTTTGCCGACTTCGGTCGGTTGTTTTTGCCGACTTCGGTCGGTTGTTTTTGCCGACTTCGGTCGGTTGTTTTTGCCGACTTCGGTCGGTTGTTTTTGCCGACTTCGGTCGGTCGTTTTTGCCGACTTCGGTCGGTTATTTTTGCCGACTTCGGTCGGTTGTTTTTGCCGACTTCGGTCGAGTGTCCATCTGGTCGAGTGTCCATCTGGTCGAGTGTCCATCTGGTCGAGTGTCCATCTGGTCGAGTGTCCATCTGGTCGAGTGTCCCGTGATGCTATGAAAGTGAACTGGAAGATGTCACATGTACTCCGTGACTGCGCTCCCCTTGCAGTCGCGAGAAGGTGCAGTGATGGGGTGAGTTAGAAAGTTACCCAGGAGTGATTTGTTAACCCTAGTTTCAATTCTTGAAGCTGCATGGTAGCCTCGCGAAGTGAATCCTCTTTGATGGCTTCAGATTTCGTAAAGTGAACGTAGTTTCGAGAACATGGTTAGCCGCAAGTTGGTGTTTTAGTTTTGTTCGAATTGTATCATATGTAGGCATGTCGGTCGATTGAATTGTACCAATAGAGAATTGGTAAACTGCGCTTTTCAGCGCGAGTGATGCGCGTACATCAAATATTAATAATTGTATGCGATTAGCGTCTTGAAGTAAATCTGATTTCCTCGAACTAATCTTCTTAAGGAAAATTGAATATTCATCTAGAACCGTCTCCTTCCCAGTCGGTCATTCAGTTCAGATGCGTTTCCGTCCTCTGAATTAAATGATGACTAAAAGCGAGCAACAATGAGTGGTCTGGTAAACCATGACACCCGATGAATATCTGAATGTAGCCCATCGTAAGAGGACTTCACAGCCTCCCTCCCTTGCAGTAACCACACAGCTTTCATTGACCTTTCTGGCGTGCGCTCGTACATTTTCAGCATTTTCGCTGCCTAGTGGGCTAATGATTCCCCTAGAATGCCGAGAACTTGCTTCGGATCTAAGACAGCCAGCCAGAGGGATGGTGGAAAGAAACCGCTACGATGAAGGTTGTTGCAGTAGAGGGAGTCTGTGAAGATTCTTGGAATACATTCGGAGGGGACTCGCAGGTGGAGACTGAACTCCGCATTCAGAGATAATTTAGTGAAGTTTGGTCGAAATAGTATATGATGTGAACCTAGTCTCTCATCTATAACTTCATTAAGCCCAAGGGAGTTTGCGGAGCAGCTTTGATTGCAGTTTTAATAGATTAGGCATCTGATTCATTGCCTCCGTGATGTGGATTTTTATAACTAGAGATGGTAGTTGTCCTTACCGGCTAACTTGGTGCACCTAGATTCCCAGCAGCCTGTAAATAGCAGCAAGGTGCATCTGAAACAGAAACTTCCTATTTGTTCCATGAAGACTTCTACTGAGAAGCTTCAAAAATGTTCTTCCCGGTCACTTGAGCGGGGTTGTGATATTAGATCTGAATCTAACTATCCCGTTGTGGGGACTCGTGATTCGTTCGTGCTGCGTTAACACAGCAGAGTAGCCCTTTATAAGTGTGGAATTAAGCTCATGAAGCTTGTAACTTGATTTGGCACATATAGAATCATTATCTAACTGAATTTCTAGTAATGTAGATCGAAAAAATGGATTCCTTAATTTTGCTGCTGTACTGACTAAATTAAAATTCGATCACATTTAGTTTCAAGTTGGAAAATATTTCTTGAGAACCCGTTAAAGAATGGTCCCCAATGGTCTTGGTGGACTGTATAGTTCAACAATTGAAGAACGGCGATTTGGTTTTATCACACTACATTCCTGTTCATTGATGAACATACGCATGTTATAATCTGGACCGCTCTTAGACAGGTCACCTGTGTGGTAGTAACCCGATACTACGATTAGAAGCATGACAGCTCTTGAAACAGTCACAAGTGAAGCCTCCTGATGACACGCACTACAATTATAAAGCTTGTCATCTCACCATAGGAATTGACTATCGTTGTGACCTGGTCACTTGCTGTCCAGCTGTTATTGAGCTGATTAATAATTGAAAGTAAGGATTAAAATCCTTTCTTACTAGTTCTCAACTTCGATAAGTTGTAAATTCGTAGCCTAACTTTTTGGATAATTTTTTTCCTCATTTGAATTGAACGGCACCTTAGATATAGATCGAAGAAAATCTGATGCAAGTTTTTTGCTCTTTTTAGCCGTAACACGTGCGTACAGAAATGTTCTGAAGCTCTTCGGTATTTATTTAGGCCGCAACCCGTGCGTACCGAAATGTTACTAAGTAAGCTCTTCGGTACTAGAGACATTGTATCTTTCTGGTCTAAACTTACGTAGTGCAGTCTCGATGGTCAAGAAAGTTACCTCTCCTTAATCTATTGTCTGTTGATGGCAGGATCTAGGCGGGCGCCACGTGGTTCCGGGGCACCTGCTCGGACTGGTCAGGCGCCAACAGTTGCAGAGCACCTGCTGGAGATGAGCGTCAGCGACCTGCTAATTGCCAGGACAGTCTAATAAAACCAGGTAAGATATTGCTGTTGGCCTTCAGCAGACATACGTGTACCTGGTAGTTTATAGCAATTTCGGGGCGCTTTTGCCATGTACTCGGAAATTTATGATGTTTTTTATGGATATTGAGGTAGGTAGTCTACTTCAGGCACATTCGTAGCACCATTCTAGTATTTGTTGAATTCTGATGCAGCGAAAACTGGCAATTCGTCCTTATCATAGTCAGAATGATCCTACACTGCCACAACCTCTTTTTACACTGCCACAACCTCTTTTTACACTGCCCATCCAGTTTACTTGTAACTGTTAGCATCGGATTAGAATCTCTGCGAAGTTAAAGTTTAGATTTATATGAAATTCTTCCCTTTGTTACGGCGGTAGACGTTCTTAATTGCTAATCAACATTTTTTTCGACTAGTTACATTGGTTTGTTTGACTGCTCATATCTCGGAAATATAACACGTCAACGAACTGCGGTTTCCCAACATTCACCTGGTTCTGAAACTAGACGAATAGGCCAACTTTTGACTCTCGGGCGCAATTGGCATCAGCTGATGGATGGTCAACATAAACCAAGACATCTGAAGTATTTCGGCTATTTTAAATCTATTTGATTTCAAGAGGGGTATTTTGGTAACCTATTCATTTAGCGATGAAGAGATTGAATACATTTTTTACTTATATGAAGGTTCCTGAAACTTGATTACATTTCAGTAAGTCTGATTTTGAGCCTTAAATTGTCCAGTCTAAATCTAAGCTTAGGGCCAGTGTGTTCACTTGAACCCAGGAATCCAGGATAAGGGACTCTCATGACCACTAGTCATGCCCTCGATCCACTGGAACATTTGAATTAAGAGAATTTTCTCTTAATCACCTCGGGTGAGTAAAAAATGATTGATTGATATAGGCTTATGGCTTTACATAAGAAATTTTTGTATCGTTCCTGTATATACACCGAAATTTTGAATTAGACTTCTCACCTGAGAATCATGCATAAGAAATGCACTAAATTGTGGATGTTCTTTCGACTTTCTTTATAACCACCATGATATCCTATCTGCAGCCTGTACAAAATAGACACGTCGATAAAATATGTAGGCTGTTGGGTGAATTTATTGATTGAAAAGCGAGGAAGGGTTTTCGACGAGCGGCTTGTTTTCTCAGCTACGGTCAAGAATTGATGCGGTGACAGATGACTAATAATAATCATTTGAATCTTTGTCCACAGTTGGATAACATGTCAGATGATCTTCAGCTTCACTGCAGGATTGTGATCAGCAAACTGCAACGCAGTTAGTCTTGAATGATTAAATATCTGATGTGGTGATATTCTAGAGCTGCTGGAGTATATTAGTAAACTGAAATGTCCATGGATAATTAAGCTGTAGTCATTTTAAGTAGTCTCAATTTCATCTATTTTTGTCGAGAATTGATTAAGATTAGAAGAGCAACGTTTTTTAATTGGTCTTGAGATAGACCGTTCGGAACTGTAGAGTCCTCTGAATCGTTTGTCGAGTAGTTCTGCAATTTGTGCTGCACCCAAGCAGTAGACGGCATTACTCTATTCTGAATGATATTCAACCTGACTCGGGCCTCTGATTCGGAGCACGAAGCCGACCGTTAATGTTGCCACTTCTCTAGTCGTCATATTCGTAATGAGGCGGAAAACGAAACCTTCAAAATCGATTGAAATTTAGTATGTGAATTTTATAGTTGAATTAAAACTGAGGAAGGGGGAATTGATTTGAACGCCTCTAATGTTCGCTTGTGTTTCAAAGAACCGCGGATTCCCTTTAGACTCAATGTTTGTGCCGACTCTCTGTGAGCAGCACAAGTGAAAACCCTGAACTGTTCTCCCGTCTTGGGGCCATGTTGAGTAGCCAGCTTGCAGTTCATAATCTCCGAACATCTTTATTCAGACCCCTACGGGGGAGTCCGCATCAACTTCGCTTTGGGACTCCGGTGGGGAAAAGGAAGCAACTACTAGTACTACAACTTTATTCAGACACGAAATTGATTAAAACACTGGTTGTGTACCGATATCTGTAGGTCCTGTTGCGGAACTTGTGGGTGACCATTCTTCTAATAAGTGTTCAAATCATTTAGAAATTAGAGATGCAATACTTCAATTACTGGTTGGCGTAGGATTGCTTTTTCTTGAATTGACTACGAAGGAACAAGGAACTTGAATCATATCTCCCGATATATCGTGTCGTATAGAATCCTGTGTAGTAACAGCGGTTGTGCCGACCCTTAAACTAGTAGTCTTCCGCTATGGTGCTAGTGTCTAGTTGGTCTGATCCAGAGCAATTGATTGGTCGTCAGATATAGACGTAATGAAGCTTTCACATTCCTATGTAATGAAAGGCACGTGTCCCTGTAACTTTCTGGACTTCAGTTCTAGTAATGCAAACTTATTTTTCTAGCTGAATTTGTTGATGGTTCTGAAAGTGAACAAAAATTTATCACGAACAGAGCATTTTGATCGCATCTAGTCTTATTATTCTCGAACATTTCAAAAGATTTCTGCGTTACCGATCAGAACCTCTTTCGATGGGTCTATCTTCAAGACTAATAATCCGCTAGCGTATTGAAGATCCTGCGTGTTCTCACCAGGGGTATATAGTCTGCTGCAATTATGATAGCGTCGAGCCAGTCGCTAGACTCTTGGCTATCAATTTAAACTTGAGATAGTAATTGGTATTAGGCGAGAGAAATGTTGCTGAAGTATCAACCAATTGGTAATATTTCAATTTGGTACCGAACTCTCTGCCCTCCCTGCGTATTAATTGAGAATTTTAACTACTCCGTGCACGAAGCCGTGCAAAATGAACGGATCGTCGTGCCCTAAGGAGGAGCACTCGGTGACTGCACGTGGGAGCTCCGGTGGAGAACGGAGGGGCTGCTACCAATCCTTTACTCTAAACCTACCGTGTTTGCGTTGAACCGGTTCTGTATATATGTTAAATTTACTTTGTATCTGTTGAAATCACTGTATCTGCGTTGGACCTACTGCGTCTACGTTGAACCTACTCTTGATCTACGCTGCACCCATCCATTCGGGACAAATTTATCAGTCGCCGAGATTGAGGTGAATTTCGGTGTAGTATTCTCGCTTCCTTACACTTTGACACTATACTGAGACTCTGTGTTGAACTTCATTTTTAAAGAAAGAACAATCAAATCTTTGGCGAAACTTTTAATTGTTATTTATTTTGGAAACTTCTCTTGCACTGAAGAATACTAGTTATCGAACACAGAAGATGCAGATGACAGTCTTTCACACCCCTAGCTCTCCAACGGATCTTATTCCACGGCTATGGCATAAAAGTTCTTGAATGACCGCCCTACGAAGGGAGTCTGCATTAACTTCGCGTTGGGACTCCGGTGGAACATAGAAGCAAATAATAAATGAAATAAAGTTCTTGAATGATGAGTGTTGTTAATCGCCATTTTAGATGTTTTCCCCTGTATCATTCCAGCACAGTAAATCTACAAAAACTGGTCTTAGTCTATCTACCAACCCTTTGCGATGTCTGGCAGGGAAAGGGCGGTGAATTAGTCACTACAGTTGATTTGATAGCTGATGCTCGGTTTATTGGAGTCTCTTAATGTTTTGCCAATATATTTCAGGTAATGAGCCACCACTGCTGATTCGCGACGAGCCGCTGGAGTATCTGGAGGACACGTCGCCTTCAGTAGAGCACTTTTCACGCAGCCCCACCTGAGCCTGAGTAATTCAGTCGTGCCCGAAGGATTTAGTGCCCCACCTACCAGAGCCACAAGCGCCCAGTTACCATGCGTAAAGGATCAGACTCAATGCCTAGTCTCCCTCTGGAATTTTCACTGTTCCCTTTACCACGTTTTACTGAGAACCCCCGCTATAGCACAAATTGGTCCCTAGTTTGTGCTGGGACCTTAAACCGCACGTTTGCTTCGACTAATCATTTGAGGTCGTGTAACGTTAGAAGTAAACTCGCTATAGCCAGCTAATAGGTCAGCAAGAGTGAGCCCCCTAGGCCCCTGGCGCAAACCAGGGGGCCGATGGGGAGTCGGAAGAAACTCCATTTGGGAGGGACCAGCATCTCCTCCAGAACATCAAATACCAAGATTCCATCTGCCAACAACATCAGCCTCGCCAAGATGACCAGCACCACCTCGGCGGACAACGACCGAAGGGACTGCCGCATCGATGAGTTGACCAAGAACATCCAGGAAATACTAAATCTGTTGAGCCAAGCAACCGGCCTCTCTGAACAGAAAGCAGAATTCTTCGCCGCAGAACCAAGCACAATTGACGATCGTCTAACGAGACTAGAGGGTCATGTC
>SDVV010019435.1:0-13531 GCA_016164225.1 Gammarus roeselii | reverse complement strand
CCTCTACCACTCCTAAAGCCACCCTGTTCCTCTCCAATTGCGCAGTCCGTACTGTCTCTAATCCTTTTGATCAGCACTCTCCCGTACAACTTACCAACCACACATAACAGACTGATACCTCTCGAGTTGCAGTATTCATTTTTATCTCCGTTGCCTTTATATAGCGGAACAATGCAGGCACTGCGCCACTCAATCGGTACCACGCCTGTCATAAAACACAAGTTCAGTAACCTCACCAACCATTCGACAATAGTTACTCCATCCTTCTTCCGGCACTCTGTCGCAACGCGATCCAAACCAGGGGCTTTTCCTGCTTTCATCGCCTCCACCGCCTTCTGCACCTCCTCCCTGGTAATGTCCGCCACAAGTCTTTCTCCCAAAACTGACATCCGAGCACTACCACCCACAGCAACAATGTCACCCTCTCTGTCATCCTCGATATTCAACAACTCATCTAAATACTCGGCCCACCTCTTCCGTACATCACCATTTTCCAACACTATGTAACGTACGTATAAATGCGGCCTTACCTAAATATGATATACTGGCCACACACAGCCAGATACGTTGTCTGACGGCATTTGGCATATGTTCGGGTTTCGATGCGAACAGAATAACATGTTGTACACCGAATTAGTTCGCTTCCGGAGGGAGTGGTGAGAGTTTCTGTTGTGACTCCGGTAAACACACAAACTCAGAATTCTTAAGTTTATTTTGTGTCTTGTATTTTTTAAACTACGGAAAAAATGGTTGACGCATACCTTACTAATGAGGAAAAGGCTCGAATAATGGCCTGAAGAGAGAAGAGCAAAAAATGTTTCAATGAAGGTGATTTGTCGCTGTTCTGGGCGCGAAAAGTAAACAATAATGCGCCAACTAAGCGGAGCCAAAGATCTCCCGCCGAACGTCGTTCCCACACATAAAAAAAATCTTCATGGACGCCCTCGGCTAATGGACAAACTTTTGAACCTCTATGTAATACAGAATCTTTGCTTAACCGCCTCCCAGCTTGAAGTAAATCACCCAGAAGGGCTAATGAAATGTATGTCCGCACTGTTCAGAATTGTCTTCAAAAGGAACTCAAACTCCCTATCAGAACTGTTGCTCGTAAACCTTTGTTAAATGATCTCATGTGCAGAGCTAGGCTGTCTTTCGTTAATATATCTAAAGATTGGATATCAGAATTATGGTCTAAGGACATGTGGTCTGACGAAAGCACATTCCAATCGTTTCGTAACATGCCTGGGAAGGTCAGACGTCCTTCCAGGCAAGTCGATATGACCCTAGGTACACCACCCTCACGATGAAGCACCCTACTTCTGTCATGGTTTGGGGATTTTATGTGGTTTGCTGGCAGAAGTGGTCTTTATTTTTAGCCAAAAAACGCAACAAAGAATGCCAACCGTTAGCTCGTAGTTCTGAATGACCATTTGATACATTTTCTTCCAATCCACAAATCTAGCTTCTTCATTCATGACAGCGCACCATGTCCCCATGCACGAAAGGTGACAGAACTGCTTACAGAAAATGAAGATGCGATGCAGTGGCCTGGGAATAGCTGAAACAAATACGTCGTCTTTTGACAATTTGAAGGAAGTGATCCGGAACGTGCGGTCTTGCTTTTATATGCAACCAGCGCATACAAAGAAACTCGGTGACATCATGCCATTACAACCTAGAGTAGTCATCAAGCAAGAGGAACCTGACTTTGTATCGAGGTGCATAATTTCTGAAGTCATAGAAGTCATATATATATATCGAATAAATCCACTCAAATGACTTCATGTATAATTTTCCAGATTTTCAGGTGAGGTCTCAAGGGTCATTGCGGTGATTAGTCAAAAATAACTGTAAATATGGCTTCCTTATGTGTACCTTGGCTAATTATAATCAGTGCTATAGCGTCCGCAGCCCTTAACCCCTTATTTCTGCAGCTGGTGACGAACTTTTGCTAAAAATGATCTTCTTCCAAACTTGCTACTAATTGTGTCCTCTTCGTTTAATAATGAGTTGTATTTTTTCGTGTTTCGTGGTTTAAAACTTTCCTTGTGTTTTTCTTCCTGTGGCTACGTGTTCAATATGCCTTCTACTCTATGCTGCTCCTTGCGAATAAATAATTGTAACATTATCCCCTCTCTATGCTTCTACATGGGGTTCAATTCAACTTGGTGTCAGTTATTTCCGGAAACACTCACTCGGCTACCAACATCCTCACACAAAACAGCTTTTTCACTCTTCCCTCCCTACAGACTGCTGTTCCATTAATCCCTACCGCTGTGACTTGTGCTCTGCTATGCAGTGGTGGTTACCTGGATCCCGTTACCCGCTCCCTATATTAACCAAGACTCAATCACCATTTAAACTAACTCTTCCTGGTTCAGAGTTTTTGTGTGCTATAAGCCTAGCAAAGCAGTGCTGGATGCACCCTTCCCAGCTGTTGATGATACTCTGCCATGCTTTGGAGCTCACTGTGTCTTGTTGACAGCTGATGCGGGTGTGGCCCTTATGGGGGGCGCTGCCGAAGCCTTCCCCCCCGCAGCGGGGGCTGTTGCTGCCGCACCGCAACCTTCAGGTGACTTGCTCAGCCCCTCGTCACTAGGAGGAAACAGTGCATCGAACTTCTTTTCACACAAAATGATATATTGCTCTAAATACGTACATTCATCAACCACATATACAATTTGCCGTCTACTCGCTGCTGAAGGGAGGGGGAGGGGGCAATATCAAGATTATCATTTTACTCATCTCCTATAATCTCACAAACATGAAATTTGAGCAATAAGCACCAAAGGCCTCGGCAAGGAGCCCGTTCACTCACTCTGCGCAAAGAGTGAGCTCTGATACCGATGTCAGCAGCAGGGCCCGACAGTTTCCAGTGGGCTACCCCACCGCATCAGAGTTGCCCCTCTCCCTTCTCCGCGGTTATCCAGTCCTACAACGAGACAGCCAATAGCAGGGAAGCTCTTCACTGCCAAGATTAGATTAGAGTGTCAAGGCTTTCTAGTGCACTGGAGTCGATGTCGTTCTGGCACTGCCAAACCATGGACTAAAATTCTTGATTGTGGACGTGACGTCTCGCATATTGTTTTTGTTAACCCACATTTTCTTATTTTTTTTCTTAGTGCTCAATCTTTCCGTGGCTTGGTATCTCGAGCAATTGTATTCTCAGCAGTTTTGTGGTGAACCTTTGTTGGTTTATTGCTCTCCCTAAACACGTATACTCTCGTGTTACAGGCGTTAGTGCCACTCGCAAAGAATTTCTTTTAACTACATACATCTACTGTTTGTGTACTGTAGCTCTTGTCAATTGCGTGATTAACGGGATATTTGTGGCCAATTCCAAACTCCAAGTATTAAGTTTGGCTTTATAGTTATACGCCTTTAATATCGCAAGATGCTAGTGTTGTTGTACTAGTAAGATGATACTTTAAAATGTACTTTCAACATTGCTTAGGCCGGTGCTAGTACTCGTATATGGGCTGATAGTCAGAAGGTGTGAAAAATAGGGGTTCTCAACTGTTAGTATCGCATTGTTACTAAGCTACTAAGAACTCAGGCCTGTATACCCAATGCCCATGAATTTCCACGCCATCTCGGGGGCAGCTGTGATCCTGGCACACGATAGCATACCTACCAAAAGACCAGCGCAGCACCTCTTGGATTTGTTCAGTTTGCGGAGGATGGAATTCCTTCTACTGCAAGCCCCTTACATGTAGTGATAGGCGACTAATACGGGAACCCTGAGATAGGATTGGAATCCTACTACCGTAACCTCTATCGCGTCGTAAGAGCGGACAAATACGATGGAGCGAGAGGGCTAGGAATACTTTCCTCTGTTTATTCTTCCCCCAATGACAGCAGAACAAGCGGGAGGAGGGGAGGCTCCTGTATCTGCGTAGTTGAAGTACAAATGAAGCAAAGAGGAGAGAGATTGGCGAGATTTTTGTGAGGAAGAAATTTATGTTATGGCGCCGATTGAAACGAAGTTGAATGATAAGGGTGAAAGTGAGTTTGACGTGGTAAGTGGAAGTAAGTCGGGCGTGAAGGAAGGTAGGGCACGAGAAGGTATGGTGTGATATTGAGTTTTTTGGTGCCCACAGACCTGGTTGCCGGAGAAGTAAGGACGAGAGGGAGCTATTATGAATTTACCTGAAGGAGTGTATTGGATGTTTTGGAGGTCAATACAACGTGCTTGTATTGAGTAACCTATACGCCAGAGATGAAGATGCAGTGGTGGAGGATGAGGTCGGGAGGGATGGCGTTCCCGGTTATTGTTATTCAGCCCATGCTCCTCCTGCGATGGAGGAGGCGCGGCCGGCGCACAGTCTGGAGTGTAGGAACATACCGATGTGAGAGTGTTGGGAGTGATTTGGCAGATGCAAGACATTTTATTAGGCCTGCAC
Organism: Gammarus roeselii; assembly: GCA_016164225.1. Lineage (NCBI taxonomy): Eukaryota > Metazoa > Arthropoda > Malacostraca > Amphipoda > Gammaridae > Gammarus > Gammarus roeselii. The sequence continues at coordinate 9,128 of SDVV010019435.1, read as the reverse complement.
CCCTAAAGAAGCTGATGCAATCTCGCGGGTGCTCCCGCGGATCACGCACCGACGTGATGAATTGGTGAGTTTGCCTGGTGCGGTGGTTGGGCACGACGTCATGACGTGCTCGACCGTATCGGGTGAACCCCGGCATCGATAACAAAGATCGGAAGGGACATTCACTAGTCAATGCTGGTATGACTGGAGAGCTGTATGCTGCCTGGACCTCGGCTGCGACAGGCGGGCCCTGTCGCGGCCGAGGTGCGTGGCAACTCCAACTCCTCCACGTCCATCTCAAAAAGGTGACCCTGTAAGACCGTGTTGACTCTGTGTTCAGCTAATGCCAGAGCTGTGAAGTGCGTGTATCTGTTTGTGCATAGATTTATTATCTATAAGACCAAGAATGCTCGGGTAGAGAGAACCGAAGTGTGTTACCGGTGTGTCATGTAGGTGTCGGTCGGTTTGACGAGGGTTCAGTAGGTTGAGGCATGGATGTGCCGGATCTGATATTTTGTTGAAAAATCTGGTCCCTCTCATATCAAGATTATGTTTGAGAGGGAGGACCTTGGTTTCCTCATGCAAGGGCAGAATGGGTGAGGTCTGTGCACAGCCCATTGCGATGCACAAGGCCGTGTTTTGTATCCTATGTAGTAAATTTATGTGTGTGGGTGCAAGGTCAGAGAACCAAGCGGTGTTTGCGCAGGAGATTATTCACCTGATGAATTGTTTGTTTAGTTTACGTAATTGATTTTTCTTAGTCACCAAGAGTATTTGTGGTGAGTTCCCGGGACACGTTCAGTCTGAGACTGGCTTTGATGCCGGTATTGTTTGCGTGTGACTTGAATGTCATCCCCGTGTCATAAGTTCCTCCTAGGATAGTTGTAGTGTGGGTGTGGGGTAGGGGGTTGTTCTTGAGCTTGACATGAGGGTGTATGGTGTGTTCACTGTTATCTAGTGCCAATGATGTGAGGGATGACTTGCCTGCGGACACCTTCATTTTGTTGTCAAGCAGCTAATCTTCAAGAGAGTTCAGGTACTACTGGAGGTGTGCAGCGGCGGTCTCGTGTTCGTTCGATCATTGCGAGGCCGTCCGCAAATGAGCGGATGTAGGTATTGGGCTCTGTTGGAATGGGCAGGTCTGTATGAAGGCATTGAAAATAAAATCACAAGGAACTAGAGATCCAAAGAGAGGCAGGCAATCTCTGCCCATCCTTCAATGCTTTACCAGGGACCGGTGTGTTGAGACGGCTCTCTCCTGTCACACTGCGCTGGCACTTGGTTCACTGTATCATGAGGCGATACAGCTTTGCCTCTCTCACCACGGGCAGGTGGCCAGCTTCTCTCGGGTCGGCCTATTGCCTGACTCTTCTATACGATCTAGCTTTGTCGTGTGGGGCTGGTGATATAGTCGTAGCTTCGGATGCTGACTTTTCTGGGGTTGCACAGGAGGTTCCCTGCTTGACCCACGTGCGCTGCACGGGGGTTGCGTTTCCCTCAGTCATTGCTTCCAGGGCTGTTCCCACCATCTCCGCGGCCGGGTTTAAGATGCCAGTGGGGCGTTGGGGGTTGCGCAGGGCAAGCCCTGCTAGTCTCGAGTCCGACAAGGCCGCAGCCAGCCTCCTTACCTCTCCAGTCTGTCTTAACTGCCTTTGCTATTATTACTGATAGTCGAGTTCAGGAAGGATCCGGTCAAGCCTACGCTTGAACGTGTCCACTGATTCGCTCTCAGTCACTGCCGGCGGAAGTCTATTCCAAACGTTGATTTTTTTTGTAGGTCATCAGGTCACCGCAGGGCTGGGTGTTGAATCTCTTTGTTTGGAGTTTCAGCCCGTGATTCCTAGTGGGGTGGTCATTTAGCGTGAAGAGGTTTTTGTACTCGACGTTATTGTAGCCTTCAAGGATTTTAAAGGTTTCAATGAGCTGTCCTCAAAGCCTACACTTTTCGAGGGTGAAGAGTTTCAGTTCCCTTAATCTTTTCTGATACCCCATGTGCCTGATGGATGAGATCACCTTCGCTGCCCTAGCCTGTACCTTTTCCAGTCTCTTGATGTCTTGGATCAAGGTGGGAAACCAGGATTGGACGGCATACTACAATAGTGGTCTAACTAGGGTGTTGTTCAGGGTTAAGATTATTTCCTTGTCTCCGTACCTGAATTGCCTTCCGATGTATCCGAGGACTTCGGTTGCTTTTTTCTCCACTTCTGTGCACTGCCTGGAGAACTTCAGGTCCGCGCTGATATAGACTCCTAGGTATTTTTCTCAGTTGGCAGTCGGGATTTGACTCCCAATAGGGAGTAGTTCGCCGATCCGTTTGCTCTGCCGATGTGCATGACTGTACACTTGTCCGTGTTGAATGGCATCTGCCATGCCTCTGACCATCCCTCGATTTTGTCAAGATCCTGCTGCAGGTACTCGATAGCTGTGGGGTTTGCTATGTTCGCTCCTAGTTTGGTGTCATCAGCAAATTTTGATATTTTGCTAATGAGGCCTGCATCTAGGTCATTTATGTAAATGATGAACAGGAGTGGGCCTAGGACTGATCCTTGGGGGACCCCGCTTTTAACCGGGGCCCACGATGGGCTTTCACCATTGATCACCACTCGCTGCCTCCTGCCTGAAAGCCAGTGCTCTATCCATTCCGAGATTCTTCCCACAAATCCAAGAGCTCTCAGCTTGGTGAGGAGTCTCTTGCGAGGGACCTTGTCGAAAGCCTTCTTGAAGTCAAGATACAGAATATCGATAGCCCGCGAGTCGTCGTAGACAGAAATCATGTGATGGAAGAATTCAAACAGGTTGGTCAGGCATGATCTCTTACATCGAAAACCGTGCAGACTGTTCCTTACGAGATTGTCCGTCTCACGATGGTTTACTAATTGATCTGCGATAATGTACTCCAACATTTTGCCCACAACTGATATGAGGCTGATGGACCTGTGGTGTCCCGGGAGATTTTTCGGCCCCTTCTTGTGGTTAGGGGTAACGTCTGCTATCTTCATGTCCTCGGGAACCGCCCCCTCTTCCAGTGATTGGTTTAATACCACCAGGAAATGGGGGGCATTTCGTCCAAGACAGCCTTAATTACTCTCTGGAGAAACCCGTTGGAGCCTGCAAATTTGTTAGCCTTCAGCTTCTTGATTTTCCCTACTATCTCTGCGGCTGTGTATTGGATGTCCTCCAAGGGATGCATCCCCCGGTACCTAATTGAGGGTTCCGGGATTGCATCTTCACTCCCTTCGGTGAACGCGCTAATAAAGCACTGGTTTAGTACCTCCGCTCTCTCCGCATTTGTAGTGGTCAGAGTTCCTTGGTCCGTGGTAAGTGGGCCGATGGAAACTTTGATGGGTTTCCTGCTGTTTACGTGGCTGAAGAACTCTTCCGGGTTGCGTTTGCAGGCAGCTGCAACTCGGCGTTCTTTGTTGTGTTGGGCTACTCTGATTCGCCTCTTCACCACTCAACATTGTTCCCTGTGTTCGTTCCACTATCGGTCTGAAGGGTTTTGTTTCCAGCGCCTGTATGCATGGTCTTTTGTAGACATGGCTGCTTGGATGCCTCTGTTCAACTATTAGGGTGTGGCTTTTGGTCGGCTCACACATCCTTGATTGGGCTGCAGCTTGCCTGGACGTCCAGGAATTTGGTTTTCAAATCCGTCCAGGATGCCTCAACTGATTCCAGCCTGCTGGGTTGTAGGCTGCTAAGGTCCCTTTTAAACTTACCAAAGTCAGCTTGTCAGACGTTGAACCTTCGTTTAGCGTTGGGAATTCCTCGGCTGGTTGGTACGTGGATGATGCACCTGACTATATTGTAATTGCTAGTGCCCAGGGGTTCCCCTTCAGTGACCTGGGTAACCAGGTTTTCTTCCGTAGCAAAAATTAGTTCTAGGAAGCTGTTTTTCCTGGTGGGTTCATCAACCAGTTGTTCCAGAAAGTGTTTTCTGCCGAAATCGACCAGTCTGTTCCCCTCTCCGTCTGCCGATCGGTTTTCCCAGACAAGGTTGCAGTTGAAGTCTCCCATAATCACTGCTGCCCTGTTCCGGATCAGCTGTGTGAGGATCTCGCTGAGGGATTGGTCGTTATCTACCGTTTGGTGGGGTGGCCTGTTAACGAGAAGTACGTGTAGCTTTCTGGCTGTGCTTTCGATTTCGAGAACTATGACCTCGTGTGGGGCGTCAACGGTGCGACGAGTGGCTCTGAGGTGATTTCGCACATAAGTTGCGACACCTCCTCCCGGTCTAGCCTGATACCCTCTTTTGAAGAGGTTGTACCCTTCAAGTTCGAACTCGCCTTCGAAATAGTTTCCTTCTGTCTGGATCCAGGTTATCGTAATGCCTATTATATCAGGCATCCCGGAAGCAACAAGGCAGCGGAATTCTGCTTGTTTGCTCCTTATCGATCTAGCTTTCAGAAGTAGCATCCGGAGGCCATCTATGTTGTTCTCGGCTCTTCGGATGCGTTCTCGGTTGTGGTGGCTGCTCGTCTCTCCTGGGGGATGACGCGGGAGGTGGAGGGTCCGGGGCGCTTCCCTCGTCATCGCTCCCACTGTCACTGTCCGTGTCGGAAGCTTCCCTGCAGTTGCCGCGCGCGCCACCTTCGGTCGTGCTGTCTCTTAGTTCAGCGCCATTACTGTTTGCCGGGCCGGGTTGGGTAGCTCCGTCGACTAAGGCTCCCTCCGCAGGGACGGCTGTCTCGATAATCGTGGTCTGCTCCATCAGGACTAACTATCTGTATCTGAGCTGGTGCCTCCTCTGCTGTTGCGGTCACCTTCGCATAAGCTCGTGGAGCTGGAGCTAATGTCGTGCTCAGGTCTGGCCAGCGCGGTGTTGGCAACCACCGCAGAGTTTGCTGGGGGCGCTTGGCTTCTGGTGTTCCTGCTGGGGGGTTCCCTGACAAGGGCGGAATAGTTTTTTTTCTCTTCCTTTTACTCTTCTTCCTCACCCGTTCTCTGCGGAAAGGGGGACAGGACGGAGCCTTGTGGGACACCATGTGGAGGTGGCGGCCTCGAGATAGCTTGTTGTAGACGATGTGTGTGCATGTCTGCCGGAGAGAAAATTAGCAAGGCACTTCTTGTAGCTGCGATGGATGTGTGTATTTAGTATTTTCTTCACGAGGACGTGTATTGGAACTGTGTCGAAGGCCTTACTAATATCAATAGCGCAGACCAGGGGGCGTCTAACTTGTCTTTTCCTTGTTCTGTCCTTCATGAATGGGTTAGGTTGGGGAGAAGTATTATTGTGGAGCGTTGAGCCCTGAAACCGTGCTGCATAGGGTAGAGAAGGTATGAACATTAATTTGTTTAAAACCAGTCTCTCCAAGATTTTTGAGGTTTTTGGGAAGAGAGAAATAGGTCTGTCTGAGGCTGGATCTGTAGGAGCTTTGTGAGATTTTAGGATGAGCATAATTTTCCCTTGTTTCCAAGTGTTGGTATTGTATTGTGTAGCGTGGAAAATTTGATGGTGTCTGTGAGGGTCGCGATGATGTTTGGACCTAGATGTTTAAAGTGAATGTATAGCATGCCATCTGGGCCCGTTGTTGAGGAGTTTTTTTTTGTCTGGCGGATGGCGGCTATGGTCATGGCTGGTGTAAAGGGTAGATCAATGATTGTGTCAATTTGAAATTTGTGCAACTGTATGAGTATCCTCCTGTTGTCTGGATGGTGTGGAAGGTGGCAGGTGTTTGCACAGGTTTGTTGAGTACGTCCGCGGTATGGTGTGGGTGTTCAGTGGTATGATTGCCTCATGTGTGTCTATGTATTTCGTGTTTTTTTGTCGTTGAGGCTCTTGATGAGCCATGACTTTGCTGGCAAGGTCCACAAGTTGGTGTTTGCAAGCACGCCCCGCCACAGGTATGTCTGTTGCTCGTAAATAAGTGCACCTGTTTCTGCGCTAAGGGTTCAATCTGAGTGATTCAGTCGTTGGTGGAGAGTAAATTGCGGAGATAGCATCGCTGCTGAGTTTTCCGCTTAATGTTGGCCGAAAAAGATGGATTGTAGCCACGGACGAATCCGGCGCCTATATATTGTCTTTCTGTGTGGTTAAATACTGTGGTGAAGTGTTCGTGGCTGTGTCAATGGATGTATATGAGGCGATGTCTTAAGTCTTGTTGGTCGGTTTCTATTGATGTTGTAGATTCGTCCGAGTCGGCTCTCTTGTAGTTCCGAAAAGTATGATGGGGGGTTGATAGTTGATTACTTTTGTGAGGTGGTCAGACGACATGTCTTGATGGACCGCCCATTGGCAATTTAGCGCGAGATTGAGAGATCAGTCTGTTTTTTTTGTTGGGGTTGAAAGGCTTAGTGTGATGAGTGTATCTAGCTGGTCAATGAGAACACGGCCGCTTCGGTCACCGCTGTGCGAGGCCAGGAGAGGTCGTGTACATTGAAGTCACCTAAGGCAAAAGTGTTTGTATTTGTGTTGAGATAGTTGAGGTGAGGCGTATATTGTGGTGGACATGAACTGGACGGAGTGATGTATATGTGATATAGATTGTTTTTTCTTGTGAATTTGTATATGTAGTGGAAGTCGCATTTGTTGACATACCTAATATTGACTGAGCTATTCAGAGAACCCCCCCAGATAGCACAGGCTGGTCCCTTATTTGCGCTGGGACCTTAAACCGCTCGTCTGTTTGCCTTAAATTTGGTCGTTTAACATTAACATTCTAAGGAACTTGGATCAAATCGCGAAACTCGTTCTACCGCATACCAAATCCCCTTCCCAAGATCTGACTGGCCGCAATTCATGGTAATCCCGGTCGAAGAGGGAAAAACAAACTTTTACCCAGTTGCGACATGGCTTGGAATGTGCAAAAAATGCTATGAGCACGGTCACGCCATCGGATACTTCAACCCGCACATGAGTCAATGTTGTAAGATGTGCGCCGGCGACCATGACAAGGACTGCAAAGTCTTCTACCCTAAGCGCTGCCACTGCTCATGCCTCCATGAGGCAGACGACCACGACTGCAGAATCACACGGAAACGAGCTATTCAAATCTGACAGGACGAAAACACAATCCACCCTAATTATATGTCCAAGCAGTTGAATCCACCAAAAGTAAACCCAACCCCTCAAACGATACCTGTTCATCGTCAACACCCCCTCACAACGAGGCCGTCCAAGAGGGAGTCTACGAGCGTTGGGCCGGCCGTCGCGAGGTGGCCTGCTCGCGGTGGCGGTGTTGGAGCGTCGGGTGCCGTAGACGGAGTCAGCGTCCCGGGCTGGACGCCGCTTCTCGAATGTCCCTCAACCCCCCTGTTCACATTGTCGTCGATGGCATCGGCGTGGACGCGGCCTGTGCGCTGCCCGGGCCCCTGGCCCACCGACTAAACACCACTCACCAGAACCACAAAAATCACACTGTTTTTTTTCACCTAGGGGGAAGTGAACAACTGCTGGCGTTCCTTCCTTCTCCAAGCCGGTGACATCAAACCCAACCCTGGTCCCAACGCTTACTTTTGTCCCACTTGGGGGCGTTCTTACATACGCCGCACTTGCGCGATCCAGTGCAGCTGTGGGACATGGACACAATACACAAAACAATGCTCTGTTGTCCACAATAATAGAAACATACCACACGGGCGGCAATGCATAAACTGCCACCTAACCTATACCATCAATACAGATATCAACAATAACACCATTCCCCCCGCTCCAACACCCAACGCCCCTCCACTCCTGAGGGTCTCCGCTCCTGTGCGCCCGTTGGCCTCACTAACGGTGGCTTCTCTGCCAGGGGCATCACCTGTTCTGCCCCGGACTCCACGACCCGCACCCGCCCCGCCGCCGCCCCTACCACCACCTTCTGCTACACGAAAACAGCCCCAACCCAATGCCGAACACCTAAACATATTACAAATGAACACAAACGGCATTGCTGGAAAACAAGTCGAACTAAAACTCTTCTTACACAAACATCACATCCGCATCGCCCTACTCCAGGCAACAAAACTTGAACAACACTCAAAAATGCCAAAGTTTCCTGGATACACAACACTCCGTCTCGACCGTCCTAACAACGACGGTGGTGGTGGACTCATTACACTCGTACATAACTCTCCACTTCACCAACACGACCGCCTTTACTATCGCACAACTTCCCCCTGACCGCACTCTGGAACTTCAATCACTACACATACAAATTCACAAAAAACAATACAATATATTCAACCTATATAACCTTCCATCAAGTTTATGTCCACCTCACTATATGCCCCACCTAGACTAACTTAACACAACTACTGACACTTTCGCCCTAGGTGATTTCAACGCGCACGCCTGTTTTGCCTCGCAGAGAGGTGACCGGAGTGGCAGTGTTCTCGTTGATCAGACTGCCCTACGGGAAAGTCTGCATTACCTTCGCGTTGGGACTCCGGTGGAACATGGAAGCAACTAATACTACTACTGCTACTCGTTGATCAGCTAGATTCACTTATTACACTGAGCTACGCCGACACGCCCACTCGCAAACCGTCCAATCCCAGTACACGACCGACTCTTCCCGACGTCTCATTCTGCTCCCCCAACGTTGCGCTAAATTGTCAGTGGGCGGTCCACCAGGACATGTCATCCGACCACCTCCCTATAGTCATTAACTACCAACTTCGATCCCCAATCCACACCAAGCCCCACACACTTTTCGTAACTACAAGAAAGACTGGGACAAATACACAACATCGATTGAAATCGCACTTAAAGACTTTGAAGTCATCCAATGCACATCCATCGACACAGCCACAAAACACTTCAACACAGTACTCAACCACGCAGACAGACAACACATACCCGCCGGGTTCGTCCGCGGCTTTAATCCAGCCTTTTCGGCCAATATTAAGCGGAAAATTCAGCGGCGAAACCATTTCCGTAATTAACCCTCCACCAACGACCGAATCACTCTTGATTCAAATCCTTAATGCAGAAATAGATGCAGATATCCGGGAGCAACAGACGAACCTATGGCGGGACGTGCTTGCAAACACTAACTTCCGAACCTCGCCATCAAATTGATGGAAACTCCTTAGGAGCCTCAACAACACAAACACAAACCACATACACACATGAAGCAATCCTTCCACCCAAAACACACGCGCGCGCCCACACACATATGCATACATACACACACACACACATACAATACACACACACACACACACAC
>SDVV010019434.1:0-13531 GCA_016164225.1 Gammarus roeselii | reverse complement strand
GGGCCCGGCCATTATGACGCGGCGGGGGTAAACCAGTGAAAACTGTGGGCCCTGCTGCTGACGACGGTTCCTCGGTACATTCGGGACCCAGAGTGTAAATTGAGGGGCTACCGGCCGGACCTTTTAGCACAAAAGGGCTAAGTGGTGTGAATGTGAGCGTGTGAGGGTGTGAGGTGCGCCTTGCCGTCGGCCACCCCCCTTTCTGGGGGATGCGGCCTAGTGTCTGTATCTGTATCTGTACCTTTGACCACAAGCATAACACTTTTTTTTATCTACGGAAGGCATATTGTAAAACCTGGCCCTACGATATTCTCAGATAATCATTTCAAATGCTACTCCATGGTCACTTAGCATTCTTCATTCAGAACTTCCAGCTGTGGAGGGTCTTTCCAGGTCTATGCTGGTTTTTCCAATTTGAACATTCATCCCAATATGAGAAGTACCCCAAAAACATTCATTCCCAAAATGAGCAGTTATTTCCTCCCCCTGTGAATGGGTCCTTATATGTTGGCAACTTCATTATTTACCGGGTGCCTGAACGAAATTTCATGGCTTTAAAATTTTCCAAAGCCAAACGTTGACTCCCACACCCTTTGATCTCATATATATGTGTGCAACCAAACCTCACTTCCCTGACAATTGTTCCCATTCTAGAACTAGTATTTTACAAGAAAAATATCATGGAAATGCCACGTTTAGCAACGTGGCTTTTCCATGACACCCACTTGCAGACCTTTTGAAGCTAATGCTCAACAGTCCTTTCCTGACGTCTTATTTGCTCTCCCAGTTTTGAGCTTACTGCTGATGGGCAGTCTACCAAGATATGTCTTCTGACCACCTCCCAATATCAACTTTGTTCCCCAATCCCCAAAAAACCTCCCTCATGCTTTTCCTAAATATAAGAGAGTAGGATGGGACACACAAGGGGCAATCCTATCATCCCGCACTTGTACCATAACGTCAGACAAACAACAGCAGATATGCTCATCAAACGCTTGTCCCCTTCTAATCACCCCCCAGTTAATAAGAAGCGATTCAAGTAGTTACACTAATTACAGAGAGACCCAAACATCTGTTTTCCCTATAAAGTTGGTCATGACTATAGATGCCATCAGCCAGACACAGATGGGTCAAAATCCTACAACCTGTTTCTTACCTTTGCAGCCCTCCAAAGACTCTGCATACCCGATCGTCAGGAGCACAGAGCCAAGTGAGGCTAGCACAGCTATGCACGCCAGCACCTTCAAGGACTCTGAAGAACAACACAAAGGAAGATGCTGGAAGAGGTGTGCACCTTATCTTTCAGAAACACACCCCAATCCACTCATGAAGGACACTAAGCACAATTACTACCCTGCAAAAAAAATCTACAGGACGTATCACACCACAAAACCACCAACAAGACTGGAAACACAAAAAAAAACTAGCACTCAAGCAACCTATTCCCCAAAAACTCGGCTACTATCATCTTGAAAGCAGAAATGGTACACAACTAGACAACAGCAGCAGGCTGTTGTCAAAACCCTTTGTGTCACCACACAAATTTATCCAATACTTTACGAGGTCACTTCTCAGCAACCCTTCCCTGATGAAGAACAAATTTAGAGACATCAACCTGTCATGGTAAGACACCTCAGACAGACTATGCACCTGTTTGGTCCACCTGCTCTGAACAGATTCAAGCAGATCCTGGACATTACCAAGATTCCACACTTAAAGAACAGTAGTCAAGAACGGGCCCGACATGCGTCACAAAGAGTGTGACCATACAATCCTGGCATCTGTTCACTGTCGACCTAAGCAAATCACTGCAAAGACCAGCAGCTCGTCACACAACTTCTCTGATATGCCTATGGAACTTGAAACCAACATCCACATGAACTCCCAAATCACGCTGAACTTGGACAAACTCCAAATGAGTCCCCCTAAGAGTACAAACAGCCTCTGCGCTGGGGACCAATCCATCCAACAAAAGTCTTCTAAGACCTAAACAAACTTGCTTGGAGTCAATGACAAAGTCTATGAAGATGCAGTCTGGAATATTTTGTCGAAATTCCCTGCAAAGCCGACACACCATCAACAACATCATGACGTTGGAAGGACAAATAAATTTGAAATCATCAGCAAATGCCTCAAACTTAGACACAAGTCGCAGCATCTTAGCGACAGAAATTTGATGAATTTTTGCCGCAAAGATGTTGCCACCACCTTAGACCTCCAGCGATGCCACAAAGGACGTCACTGAGTCAACAGACTCTTGCCCTGACTGGCTATCGTCTGACACCTCAGTCTCTTCATCATTCCGAATGCGAGAACTGTCCATGAAGATCCACTCATCGTGAGTGCTCCTCCATCCCTTGTAAGGAACTTTGCATTTCTCTTCTTCTTCTTTAACCTCAACAATAATACAATCGTACATCTTGAGATATTTTCTGTCTCACTATCACCTCGTTTCCATCACCTACAGCACCCATCTCGACAAAAGACGCCAAAACGAATGTAGCCAAACATCGCACTTAATGCTGCTGTCGGACTAGGTGGCTTCTTGACCAGCCTTACTGAGTTTACATTCACGTTAAACTGCACATTTATTCGGCAAGGACCAATGTGCAGTTTTTGGTCCCAGCACAAATAGGGGACCAGCCAGTTATTAATTGGTACGGGAGTGATAAAACTGGGTAGGCGGTTCCGGGAGACGCCCGACACGGTCGAGCACGTCATGGCGTCGTGCTCTGTCATCGCCCCCGGCAGGCCCAATCGTGAAATCACGTCATTGTGCAATCTGTGGGAGCGCCCAAACAACGACAATAATTTTTATTAGGAATATAGGCCTAATACTGGGGCCTGCACAGGCAGTGAATTTTTCAACATGCACATGGCAGCAAGTATCAGGGCTACTCGGCTGTGAGCCAGTCGTGGCTAATCCATGCATGAGGAGCTGCGGCTAAACAACGGCAAGAATAAAATGACAACATGTTTTTCTTTCACTATTCTTGTGCTGCAAGAAGGTATTACGCCACTCATTCTTCAGGACATTTTTACTGACCATGCGGAAACACCCAGCATATTGCTTACATATCTTCACTGATGGACCTTAGTACAAATATACTTAGGGTTATGCAGCTGTATTTTCCAAGGATGTCTGTGCTAAAAGGCTTGCCTTTTTTAGTTTTCGCTGCTGAACTCGCTACTATTGCCGACGCTATCTCAGCAACAGATGCCCTTCCGGATGCCAATATCTAAACTTTTAATAATTTCCTTAGCGCACTTCAGGCCTGGGAAACCTTCAACACTTGCCACCCTGTTGATTTGGCAAGCTTTCACTGGTTTGTACGCCCATCATCCAGGAACAAGAATGTTTGCTTGTGCTGAGTTCTAAGCAACTGTGTGATTTTGGGTAATGAGCAGGCGGTCGATGCGGCAAGGAGTGCGGCCTGACCCTGTAGAACAGCGGCTATCTCCCTATAAGGACTTTTACCCAGCAAATAAAAGCAGTGCAAAGCAAATGAAACCTTGATAAAAATAAATTACTCATTTTCAAAGACGCCAACATCCTGACTGAACCTCTTGAAGTAATCGATCTCAACTGGTTGAGTTTGTTATGTGCCGATTGAGAGTCAAACACTGTTGACTTCCCTCAGACATCTGATGGAGGCGACGCCCTCTCCACATTGAATGGACTTCCGTAACCCACCTGCAATTGCCCATGCCTTAACCAAATCTCCAACCTGGACAGATTGTGTTAACACACCCGCTTTATCTGTATCCAGTCATTGGACTCTCCCAGAATGTTCCGCCTAATGCTCACCAAGTTCCCCCAGAAGCAATTCAATATGGAACCACTTCTCATACTTTATAAAGAAGCAAATCTTTTAGCTAGAATTTAATGTTGTGAAGTGGTTACCTTACATATTATGTACATTATTTGCCGTATTACATGCCTTATTACGTGCCCATGGATTCCTCCATCCCGGAGGATCACTGTTCTAGCTACCATGAACTACCACGATCTCCCTTGCAATTGTAGTCACTTGAGGAGGCCTCGAGCTATGCAGCACTAGTTGCTGAATTTGATGTCCAGTTGCCGAAATACATTCGCTGCAACGCCTTAGAAAGGAACCCCTGTCAATGTAATCAAATCTTGTTTAAAATAAGCTAAAAGCTAAACTATTACATTCTATATGATTTCATTTAGTGTGAGGTCTAATCTTGTTTGAACTTTTTACACACAATGAAAGAAAACCAGTTGCTCTTTAAGGTTACCAGTGGGGTTTCAGCTGAAACATATACCAAGCTTTTTGTTTTGCCTGTAAAATCCTTTGAGCTACTTCACGAATAAGTTCTCAGCAACCAGGTTCATGTATAAGGACTCATAGGAGAGCTAGTAACTGTATGTCATTTACAGCTTCCAGCTCCATAACTGCACCACTTGGTGTTCTTAGCACTTCTCCTAGCTAGACATCTCCACATCCCCTGCTTTGAACATGCCTGCTAATAGCAGCAGAGGGAGGACCACTTCGGCTCCCGACAACTTAGCTGATTCTGGCGACATTGCTGAGACCGACAACCTTGCTGATGTTGGCGGCGCTAAGACGGCGAGTAAGAAGCATTCAGGGAGCGTTTATGGCACCATTACCAAGCGGGGCAAAAAGATGATGTCGGGTGCCGCCAAAAAACTCAATTATAACGGACGGCCTAAAAGGTACTGACGATGGAATGTTTCCGCCGCCTCTCGTCTACAGGACCACCGCATTGTGACGTGCCTGCTTTTTGTCCCAGCAACGTGTCGTGGGCTGCCATTGTTTGTAATTTGCCTCTGACTATGTGGTCCGGTGCCTTTGAACTATTCAGATAAGATTTGTCCGTGATAAATGCTGCAAGATTCTTCCATGCCTGGACAAACTGCTTCTCTGATTAACTAAAACTTCCACTGTTGCCTATTGCTAATATAACAAAGGCTTTCTACTTCCCAGATTAATCTTTTTTGTTTGTTGAATTACCTAGTTTTCTTCTTAATAATTTAGTATTTTCAGACTAGAACAGATTACAGTTGTGATGTCTTAGCTGTTCTTCATGCTTACACATGTGTTTATACATTCTTTTACCAATTTTAGCCTTTTCTTCTGCTGTAATTAGCTTATTGCCTGACTTACATAAAAAGACATCCTCACAGATTATGATTGGGTATTTTGTTTGTAACGTGATATGAGATATTTACCCCGGAATGATTATAATATCAAAACAGTCTTAAGGAGTTTACTCAGTTATGAGTTTATTTTTTTTGCCATTTTAGTTCAATCAATGTATCGCTCTGAAGTGGCTATTTCAACTATTATTAGTCCGATTTAAGATGCTTAGGAAATTTGTTTCATTAGGCATCATCATAGAGAATGTCTCTTTGTCTTCCCATTCTAGTTTGGTGCAGTGGGAAACATGCAATGTATGCTTATTGAGTGTATGGATAAAAGTAGTTTTTAGAAAGCAACGAAACAGAATCATCTACTGCTAAATATTACAATACAGATTCAGACACTAGGCCAAATACCCCATAAGGGGGGTGGCTGATGCTCACACTCACACAACTCAACCCTTTTGTGTAAAAGGGTCCGGCCGGTAACCCCGCAACACACTCTGGGTCACGAGTGCAGTCCGAGGATTTGTTGGCAGCAGCAGGGCCTGATAGCTTTCACTGGTTCAACCCTGCCTCGCATCCTGATGGCCGGGCCGACCATCCTGACAACTTGATGCCAAGGGCGGGAAAGCACATCAGAGAAGTGTTAAAAATGAACAATTCGCAACCATTCTCCACACACGCCTGTTCATTGCACGCCTTCTTGCCACTTCCACATTCAAACTTCTTGTTCCCAACACCTCATTCACACCACCCGTCCACCCAAACTTTGGTCTACCCCAGGCCTACGACCACTCGCCTCCGCCTTCATCACCCTTTATACCAATCTTCCTTCATCAACCCTCACTATGTGCCCGAACCATCTCAGAACACGTGAATCCACTCTGTCCTCAAACTTCTTTGCCATCCCCGTTCTGATTCGAACCACATCTCTTACACATTCAACCTTCTTCTCTCCTCCGCTATTAACCTCCCAAGTATCCACTCCCTAGAGCACAGTTGGGATAACAACACCCAGATATTACTACAAACCACTAATAATTAACAGACTGCTTTAAATTTTAGTCATGCAGATGCAAGACAGAATCTCCCATGAGGATTACTACCTGGGCATTATAGACAAAGTCTGTTATTGGACTGCGTCTGCAACTGTGTCTGGAACACAGCCGCTCCTAATTTTGGATAAAATGGAGAAGCTTGGGAGTAGGGCAAGCAACCCCACCTCTATTAAAAATATGATCTGCTAATCCACCGGCTAATCTAATAGAGGCAAGTCAAGGCTAGTCATGTAGCAGAAAAACAGATAAAAATAGAAGGAAAATACAATTAGAAAGTTCTTTCCACAACTCAAAGATGCAGGACTACCAAGGACTACAGACCAAGAAAAGTGATATGAGAAGCAACTCAGATAAATTAGTACATCTTGAATATTTTTCTTATATTTGAAGAGAATCAAGAGATGCAGGGTGTGGAACAGATTTCTATTTATTGGTTTTGGGAGAGGCAACATGGTTTAATCTTTATTGAATGAGTTTTGGGGGTTCGAAGTATGGTTCCACAGAGTTACAGTTTTCATCATATTTGCCTCTCTCCTCCTCTTGTCTGTTGTTACTAGCCTGCTCTCGAAGCCATCTTCTCTCCTCCATTCCAACCAATCGGTTGTCAACCTGCACCATGGAATTCTGCCTTCCTGGCATTCTTTGAGCTAGCAGGAATGCCCTATCTCACCTTTGCAGCCCCCCACAGCCCCAACAGCCCCGCCAACAGAGCACGTAGGCATGAAGGCAGTACACCTCAGCGCGCTTTAGTAGTGGCTGGCCCGGATGACAGCACAAACTAATATCTATCTCTAAGGTCCTCTGGCAAATGGTTCCAGATTGTATAACAATATCAAATTGCTAGCAAGGGAGAACAAAAGTGTTCATGTTCTAATAATATAATCCGAAATTACAATCTCACAACGGACTAAAATTGCATACTGTACAGAAAATCTTAAATTTTATAACAAGTGCCAGAAGGGCAGGGGAGCTGAGGTACAGTTATATAATCCCTGAGGTGCCTGCTACAGTTATGCTGCAAAGCTCAGGAATCTCGGCTATAGGTAGCAGAAGCAGCTGCCAGCACCAGCAGATCCATCCACCAGAGAAACAGACCAGCTGCCGCACCAGGAGACAAACCAGCAAGCACAAGCAGAGCAGCACAGCAGGCCCACTGGGAGTCCAAAGCCGATTCACACAATACTGCAAAATCCAAATCTTGTTGAATATTTATAATGGGACAATTTGCCTGCAATTCAAAAATTATTTTAAAAGTTAGTTTAGAGGGTAGCGACTAGAGAAATCTTTCATCAAGCCTCATAGACATGTCAGAGTGTTTTGTTCATTCAGTCTTACACATTATCTTTGACATCTATTTATAATTAAACTTTGCACCACTATAAACACATCTACACACACAATTTAACACTAGAACAATATATGTATGACCAGCGTCCTGCTGCAGTGCTTGTACCGTGCTGTTCATTTTGATTGCTGGCGCGCTGAGGTGTACTGCCTCCCATGCCTGCGTGCTCTGTTGGCGGGGCTGTTGGGGCTGTGGGGGGCTGCAAAAGTGAGATACAAAGGTGAGATCTCACAGTGGTCACATTGTTGAAACCAACACAAAGTAAAAATGTTAGGGAACGTATCTCATTACAAATCCAACACACTCACCAGCAGAGAGTGCCCCAACTGGTGGTAGGCAGCAGATAGTAGCAATACATAAGGTGGATTACAATATTTAGCTGGTGATGAGTTGTAGCTGTAATACCTTTTCCCTACACTATGACTGAGAAAAATGAACAGAGTTTAAATAAGAACAATGAAAGTGCAGGGCTGAAGTGCAACCCCAATTACTACCAATTCAGCTGAAAACAGGCTGACAAATCTTTAAATAAAACAATTGGTCAACTGAAGAGGGCTTGCACTACAACAGCGCCAGCAATCAAAAAGAACAGCACGGTACAAGCACTGCAGCAGGACGCTGGTCGGAATGCGCTCAATAGGTCCAAAGAAAACAAAACAATGAAGACAGTCAACAACTGCTTACAACTGTCAGCAACACAAACAATATCAATATCACATCAAATTGAGTCTAGCAAACCTTGTACAACACTGCCCCCAACTCCTTCGCCAGAGCCCTCTTGGAGCCGCGAAGTGAATCACACTGCATCACATCAGTGGGCAGCCAGTTTCAAATCTGCACACAGCAAGAATAAAAGAATCTGCGTTTATATTCCGTCTGACAGCGAGGAACCACCAGCTTGAAAGAATGCCACGTGTGCCAACATCTGGAGCTCTCTCAAACAGAGCACAAACCTGAATCAACAGAACAAAGAAAAATCTTCCAGCACTTCACAAGATCAGAACGCAACAACCTTCCCCTCACTGAAAACAACTGCATTGCTTTGAGCCACTCACCATAGTCCACTTCACCCAGCCCATCAATCTCCCTGGTCCACCTCCTCTGCACAGACTCCAACAGTCTCAGATCCCCCAAATATCCCACATTCCATACACGTGAGCAGTAGTCCAAGATGGGTCTTATATGAGTAATAAACAAAGAGACCATGAAAGCAGAACTCCTATTGACAGTGGAGCGGAGCAGACTGGTCGCCAGAGCGGAAGCCTTTCTTACAACACTCCTTACGTGGAGATGGAACGGCAGCCTTGAGTCAACAAGCACTCTTAAGTCCTTAAAGGAATCGACAAGCTCAAATACCACACCATTCAAATAATAAGCAGTTCTATCGTCAATCTGCTCCAATTCAAGACAGCCCCTGTAAAAAGGCAGAAAGACAAACTTGTCAATGCTCAATGAGAGATTCCATGAAAACGACACAGACTGCTCCAAATTCAGATCGATTCCTCTGCAAGGAAGACACACCCAGGCGAACTGCTTGTACGCCGCTGGGGAAACTCAAATAATATTTGAAGTCGTCAGCAAAGGCCTTCCACTCACAAGCCACACCTGCTGCAACATGATTGACATATAGCAGGAACAAGAGCGGACCCAGCACAGAACCCTGGGGCAAACCACTTGTCACCTCACGGAAGTCACTGACAACCCCCCACAGAAACGCACATTCGCCTCCCTATCAGAAAATTACGAATCCAATCTAACAGTCCATCCGGGATACCCACACATCTCAGTTTGTCTAACAAAACCGAGTGACTGTCCACATCGAATGCTTAAGAGAAATCCAGAAAGACCACATCAACAACCATTCCTTCCTCTACCCGATCAGCAACCTCACCATAAGTAAGCAAAAGTTAGTCTTCAGTGCTCCTTCCCACCCTGAAACCAAATTGACCCACAGACAAAATGTCAGAATCTTCCAGAAAAGACACCAACTGGGACACAATAACCCGCTCCAGCACCTTACAGCAATCAAAAGTAAGACTCACAGGTCGGTAATTGAGAGGGTTACTTCTTGAACCAGTCTTGAATATAGGAACAACACGAGATTCCTTCCAGGCCTCCGGTAAAACTCACAGGTCCAATGATTTTGCGAAAATCAGTGACAAGAGCAATGACAGCTGCCAAGAACATGACTTCTAAACACCAGAGTGAATGCCATCAGGTCCCGGGGCAGAAGATTAGTCAAAACCACTCAGAACCTGGGAAACTAACAGTCTAGCCACACAAATCCCATTAAATTTTCCAGGAAAAAAATGATGTGGGGGAAGGGACGACAGGATCAGCATCCACAAAAACAGACGAAAAAGAGTCTACAAACAGCTGACTCATGTCTCTCTGACCAGCAACAACCTCACCAGACGGAAGCTTCAGAGGACCAACAGAAGGACAGCCCTTCTTTCTTCCTCTGATATAGGAGTGAAACATCTTGGAAGTAACAGAGAAGTTGTCTGCTAATTTCTGCTCGTACAGACACTGGCTGTAGCGTGAAAACTTTCTGTAGCCAAAATTAAGCCCACTAAATCTCTGCAAGGACGCCAACACCTCCTCATGCTGCCTACCAAGCTCCCCCCTCAAAAACTAATACTGCGCCTAAGCCCTAGATCTACTGGTCATCAGTTCCCTAGGAGGGTCCCGCAACCAGCTTGGTCGTCAAGCAGTGTCTCCAGTGGGAACAAACTTGTCCACAAGTGAATGGACAATCGTCTGAAACAAACTATAATTCTCCTCCACAGTGCCGTACAGAAATTCGTAATGCCAGTCAACACCCTCTAAAACCTCTCTCATGTCCCCTTAAATGACCACGAGACCACATAACTGATTTCAAACCAGGATCCCCTGCAACATCATTCATCTGAAAGATATACTCCACCAAGACAGGGGCATGGTGGCACCCCGGAAGAGGAGGCAAAACCGTCACAGAAGACACCCGATCCTCCTCCGTAGTCAACACCAGATCAAGAATGCTATCCGAATTAACAAAAGTACCTTCCTCACCCACTGAGTGAGTCCATGAAGAACAAAAAAAATCAAGAAACCGGTAATCAACGGGAGGGATATAATTATTAAAAACGTCTGCAGACCAATCCAATGAAGGCTAGTAAAAATCCCCAAGAACAACAACTTCTCTGCCAACACAAAAATACACCAAGAATTCAATCAGTTTGGCATTTTCCTCAGCTGAGTAGGAGGGAGGGCGGTACGCCACTACGACCAGAACATCATAATCAAGGAGGGAAATGGCAGCAACATTTGGTAAATCACCTCAATTGGCACAAACTTCAAATTGTTAGCAACATACAAACAGACTCCATGCTTCTTCACATCCCCTACCACATCCCTCCTCACCAGCTGAAACCCTGGCAAATCAACAAAAGATGAGGACACCGAAGAAGTCAACCATGACGCGCACAAGCCCATCAACTGCATGTCCCACCGCTGCTCCATATGACCAACAAAAGGGACCTTATTCAACAGACAATTCAAATTGACACAGCGCAGCCTCAGACAGGAGAAATCCATCTGCAAAGACAGACTAGCTAGTTTGAAGCACTGGCTCCGCGGCCACCCGGGATGCCATGGGTACCAGTTAGAGCTCCACGACCACCACCACCACCAGAGCCACGACCGCCCCCAGCACCAACACCACGGCTCCCAACATTACCCCGGCCGCCAGCCGCACCTCGCACTCAGGCATCACCGCGACCGCCAGCAACACCTCGGCCGCCAGCATCCCCCCTGCCCCCACCAACACCTCCCCGGTCACCAGCACCGCCACGCGCACCAGCACCGCCACGCGCACCGCTCCCAACACCATGACTCACCACCGCAGTCGCCCCAGCGCGACCGTCACCGCCTCTATAATCACCGTCCAGTGCACAACCAGAGAAATCCCCGGAAACAACAACAGGCCCACCCCAACCAGCACCGAGATCAGCCCCCCGTCCCGCGGCAGCCGCCAAGAATTCACTTCTCTTCACTCCGTCACCCTCTGATGCCTTAAGAACACGCCTCCGAGACAGCAACTCTCCTCTTTGCCTGTTGGTTAGGTCTTTTTGAATGTAAAGACTCCTAAAACCATCCAAGCTCTTCAGCCTACTGGCCTGTGAGAGCAGGTTGTGCCTGGAATCATCATTGGTCACCTTTGCTCTGAACAGACCTGTAGTGCCGATCTTGACCAAGTCAGTCAGAACAACAATGACACCCAAAACATTGCACTCATCATGAAACTTTGCTTCCACCAGCTCAATGGTCTCACACCCAAAACCTCTCAGCATAACTGAGCACTTCCTCTTCTCCCTCTCATTCAGCTCCCTCACTTCCTCAAGGACATCAGCCCTAAACAGCCCAATTTAGAGGAACCATCAGTGGCACGGCCTCCCAGACGACCAGTCTGTTCACTTTCCTGAGCAGACTCACAACTGCCCCCATTCCTCACACCCGTCATCACACCTCTAACCTGCCCCACCAATGCTCCGACCGCCACCAGCAATTGAAAAAATGACTCCTGAAGATGGTTGACAGTCTCCGAATTATCTTCGCAGGCTAGACAGTGACAACAGGTATAACTTGCAGCACCCGACGAATCTGATAGAACAGCATCAATCAATCTCCCCTCAATACCCAAACACATGGTCTCTGAGTGGAAACCTCTCCGACAAACACCACAAAAAACAGACTGACCACTCAGCCTAGTATGTCAAAAGCCACACGCAAAACCAGCGCCCGCTACAGCAGCCCAGCTGCCCACAGGACCACCAGCACGTCCAGCACTCCGCCCCCCACAACCCCGCACACTCACGTCAGCAGAGCCACCAGGCACCACAGCCAACCTCGAAGGCGAGGGCAGCAGATCCACAGCAGGCGCAGGCGGGGACGACGGCAAGCAGCGTCGCTCAGGAGCACCAGTGTCCATAAGGGTAGACAGCAGCGAAGAAGCCACGCCACATCGAGGAGTGCCCCCCCCCCTCAGACTTGCCCTTCTCTGCACCTTCAAGGCCGAAATTTCTCCCCTGCTGAACTCCTTTAGTGCTTGAATCACTGACTCCACTGAGCTTGTCCTGGAAGCATCAATATTCCCACATGGCTCTGCCACCACCAAACCGCCAACGGAACCCACACCCCCGGCATCGGTCTCCTCAAGGCGACCTGAATCGAGCTCCACCCACTCCTCACGACTCTTCACCCATCCCACGTAGTGGACCTTAACTCTCCCATCACGGAGGTCAACCACCTTGACATTGTACATCTTCCCATCTTTTCTATCACGACACCTCAACAAATCACCCTTCACAAAAACACTCCTTCCCCCAACCACCGCACATCCCACTCCTAGCATCGCACTCCGCAAAGCATAAAACTCCGCATTAAAAAGTTTTCGCACATTAAAATAGGTTTTAGCACTGTTAAAGGAGCTTCACTCCGCTTAACCTTCTCTTGTCAGTAAAATGTTTCTTCCTCTTCTCAGTAAAATGCCTTCCTCTTGTCAGTAAAACGACTCACAGACTATCTTCTCACATGTCTGAACGCAGTGAAACGTGGTAAAGGGAAGAGTGAAAATTCCAGTAAGTATTCAGTACAGGAACGATTTCAATTTCATATCATGAGTGAGCGTTATTCTCTCAAGGGCATCTTCAGCAGCAATGTCGAAAAGGTTATGGAGCGCATTAGAGAAGTCCTTCACTTCCTGTGCCGCCCCCTTTCTCTTCCTCACCTTCTGTAAAATCATCCATGTGCCATTGGGAATTATGTATTTCCTCACTGCACTTTTCTCTGTCCTGGTGGCCACTCACGCTTGTGCCCAAAATGACCTTGCTTGTGCAATGACTGCCTGAGCTAATTGCTGCTCAGATTGTTTAAGAACTTGGTATTACATGAAATTCCTGAGGTTTCGCTAAGAGAATATTCAGTACCAATGCCCAGCTAATGAATGATAATTATATA
>SDVV010019433.1:0-13532 GCA_016164225.1 Gammarus roeselii | reverse complement strand
TCCTGCATGCACCAGCAGAGGACCAGGTTCCTGCATGCACCAGCAGAGGACCAGGTTCCTGCATGCACCAGCAGAGGACCAGGTTCCTGCATGCACCAGCAGAGGACCAGGTTCCTGCTTGAGCCAGCTGAGGACCAGGTTCCTGCATGCACCAGCAGAGGACCAGGTTCCTGCATGCACCAGCAGAGGACCATGTTCCTGCATGCGCCAGCAGAGGACCAGGTTGCTGCCTGCACTAGCAGAGGACCAGGTTCTTGCATACACCAGCAGAGGACCAGGTTCCTGCATGCACCAGCAGAGGACCAGGTTCCTGCATGCACCAGCAGAGGACCAGGTTCCTGCATGCACCAGCAGAGGACCAGGTTCCAGCATGTGCCAGGTATTCAGGCCCAGCCTCCAGTACCAGCCTCCTGCACTAACTTCCCGCACCGGCCTACTACACCACCCTCCTGCACCATCCTCCTGCACCAGCCTCCTGCACCAGCCTCCTGCACTAACTTCCCGCACTAGCCTACTACACCAGCCTCCTGCACCAGCCTCCTGCACCAGCCTCCTGCACTAACTTCTCGCACCAGCCTCCTGCACCAGCCTCCTGCACCAGCCTCCTGCACTAACTTCCCGCACCGGCCTACTACAACAGCCTCCTGCACCAGCCTCCTGCACCAGCCTCCTATTCTAACTTCTCGCACTAGCCTCCTACACCAGCCTCCTGCACCAGCCTCCTGCACTAACTTCCCGCACCGGCCTACTACACCAGCCATCTGCACCAGCCTCCTGCACCAGCCTCCTGCACTAACTTCCCGCACCGGCCTACTACAACAGCCTCCTCCACCAGCCTCCTGCACCAGCCTCCTGCACCAGCCTCCTGCACCAGCCTCCTGCACTAACTTCTCGCACTAGCCTCCTACACCAGCCTCCTGCACCAGCTTCCTGCACCAGCCTCCAGCACCAATTGCTCTTAACTCGAATATCAGATGCCATAGCAGTAGGAGGCATCGCAGACGCCAGGCTAGTGACGGTGAGGCGTCATTAAATTGAAACTATTTAGTTTCATTTCTATTAGCAAACATACATCTATATTGAGTTTCAATTCAGAAACATTTTCAAATCAATCAAGCCTAATTACTATCATAGAAACTCATGGGTGGGAATATTTTACATATATTTGCTATAACTATGAAGTGGGCAGGGAGAACAGAATAATACTTCAAGGGCAGCGTAGCCTGTCCCAAAATCAACTTAATGGTTAATTTTAATATCCTATACTGATCTATCCAGGTCTTGTACTGATCTATCCTGGTCCTATTCTATCATTTACAGTGTGTGATGCTTATACCACTACTGGCCTAGTCAAGTCAGCCCAGAGTGTGATGCTTTTACCACTACTGACCCAGCCAAGTCAGCAAAGAGTGTGATGCTTATACCACTACTGGCCCAGCCAAGTCAGCAAAGAGTGTTATGCTTATGCCACTACTGGCTCAGCCAAGTCTGCAAAGAGTGTGATGCTTATACCACTACTGGCCCAGCCAAGTCAGCAAAGAGTGTGATGCTTATACCACTACCGGCCCAGTCATGTCAGCAAAGAGTGTGATGCTTATACCACTACTGGCCCAGCCATGTCAGCAAAGAGTGTGATGCTTATACCACTACTGGCCCAGCCATGTCAGCAAAGAGTGTGATGCTTATACCACTACTGGCCCAGCCAAGTCAGCAAAGAGAGCGATGCTTAAGCCACTAATGGCTCAGCCAAGTCTGCAAAGAGTGTGATGCTTATACCACTACTGGCCCAGCCAAGTCTGCAAAGAGTGTGATGCTTATACCACTATTGGCCCAGCCAAGTCAGCAAAGAGTGTGATGCTTATACCACTACTGGCCCAGCCAAGTCAGCAAAGAGTGTGATGCTTCTACCACTACTGGCCCAGCCAAGTCAGCAAAGAGTGTGATGCTTATACCACTACTGGCCCAGCCAAGTCAGCAAAGAGTGTGATGCTTATACCACTACTGGCCCAGTCAAGTCAGCAAAGAGTGTGATGCTTATACCACTACTGGCCCAGCAAAGTCAGCAAAGAGTGTGATGCTTATACCACTACTGGCCCAGCCAAGTCAGCAAAGAGTGTGATGCTTATACCACTACTGGCCCAGCCAAGTCAGCAAAGAGTGTGATGCTTATACCACTACTGGCCCAGCCAAGTCAGCAAAGAGTGTGATGCTTATACCACTACTGGCCCAGCCAAGTCAGGAACTACACAATGTACGGTGATGAGGTTGATAGAATCGCTTGATCAAGAAACATTTATTTTTTATGTATTTCAGGATAAGTAAAATCGATATGTTAGAAAGTAAGGATTTGGTTTCCCCTGAAGCTCTAAATAGCTTAAATAGGGCCTTCAATTTTGTACCCTGAAATATCATAACTGTAAATGAAATTACATGTAAAGTGTACAATCTTATTCTACTTAACTGTTTCAACTATTTCAACTGTTTCGACTGTTGATAGTTCTGAATGACTTAGTCGTGAGACACTGTTTGCAGCAGGGAGCAGAGCGAAGCAGCCTCACCATTGCACCGTGGTGGTTTGACAATGGTAATCTAAGGGTAAGTGAAGTTACCCTATCACAGTTAGTCTCAATGCGATCCTATAACACAGCTTAGGGTAACTCTGCTGTGAACTGTAAGTATCTATGAGACTGCTCTCAAGTGAATATGGAAGGACAACTTTTCTATTTCCGTTTAGGTTTTTTATATGATGAATTATCACAACATAATTAGATAATCAATAGAGGACCTCGATTGGGTCCCGACGCTTCAGCCAATCGCAGCCTTTGCTGGAGCAGGTGACAATTATTTTCAGGGCTGTTCTCAAAGTTCCCCCGGATTATCCGTGTAAGTGTTCCCGGCGCGTTCTCGGGCCACCAGTATGAGGAAAGAACACCTGGAACACGACTTGAGCAGCGATGGGGGGAGTAGTGATCCTCCACTTACCCTTAGATGACCATTGGCGAACAAACTCCGAATGACCACAGTCCTACGTTCTCAGTATCGCAGGCGACCTCTAGTGGCGTCACCTTAAGTTGCCACAAGCCATTTGCACCTGTGATCGAATCACTTAGAGTAACATCATGGGGTCAGCCGGGTATCAAAAAGATCATTCATCACTGTGAATGAAAGTTGTATATATATTTACACATGAAGGGCCTCGTAATTTTCGACGGAAATACTCTCCACGTAAGATGATGTTCTTTGAAATATTTAATGTTAATTGCGTAATTCAAGTGCAGGTATTGATTGCGTTTATGAGATAGTATAGGATGTATCATCGTAAGCTACACTTTTGACTCCATTAGAAGGTGTCCGAGTGAACGTGCTGCTGCTGGAGGGCTCATAACTCATGTGTCGATAAACAGAGCACTAAAGCCTCACTTCATGTGCTAAGTGTTGCTTTCTTTATACACATCCTGGAGCCCATACACGACTCATCCAGCCCTTCCCAACCAATCACCTGCCTCCCTTCTCAATGAACAGAGGCTACTGAAAGTTCTCTGGCGTTTCTTGCGCTCTTGAGGAGCTATTTAGGGAAGGCTTCCCCAGCCGAAAGAGAAGATAAATATGTTATGACAGCGAGAACCTCGAGCGCTGAACTTGGGGAAGGCTTCCCCAGTCGAGGGAGAAGATAAATATGTTATGACTGCGAGAACCTTGAGCGGTGTATATAGGAAAGACTTCCCCAACCGAGGGAGAAGATAAATATGTTATGGCAGCGACAACCTCGAGCGGTGTATTTGGTGAAGGCTTCCCCAGCCGAGAGAGAAGAGATATATGTTATGACAGCGAGAACCTCGAGCAATGTATCCCTCATTGGCCATCGATCAGGCCCTGCTTCATATTTGATATACTACCAAAAGTATCATCACTGGGCCAATAGAATACTGTATGGAGAAGCGGACGAAGCCCCAGATGATGTGGCGCGTATAGTTGCAGACCAAGACATACCGTGAAGAATCAGTCTTTCCTAGAACCTTTTCCTCTGATCGTGTTGTTATGTGTCCTATCTTCTCGCAATCATCAATAAAGTGCATATAGTCATCCTTTGATCCATCAGCTTCCTCAGAAGCGCAGATGGTCACTGAGAACCAGTAAGCCTTGGGGAGTGAGAACCTGCGTGCCATCGTCTTTGAAGTCTCAGTCAGCCTTGGTGAGTAAAAGCCTGCATGCGTCTTTCTTTGGAGTCTCAGTCAGCCTTGGTGAGTGAGAACCGGCATGCGCCCTTCTTTGAAGTCTCAGTCAGCCTTGGTGAGTGAGAACCTGCATGCGCCCTCCTTTGAAGTCTCAGTCACCCTTGGTGAGTGAGAACCTGCGTGCCTTCATCTTTGAAGTCTCAGTAAGCCTTGGTGAGTGGGAACCTGAATGCGTCCTTCTTTGGAGTCTCAGTCAGCCTTGGTGAGTAAAAACCTGCATGTGTTCTTCTTTGGAGTCTCAGTCAGCCTTGGTGAGTGAGAACCTGCATGCGCCCTTCTTTGAAGTCTCAGTCAACCTTGGTGAGTGAGAACCTGCGTGACTTCATCTTTGAAGTCTCAGTCAGCCTTGGTGAGTGAGAACCTGCATGCGTCCTTCTTTGGAGTCTCAGTCAGCCTTGGTGAGTAAAAACCTGCATGTGTCCTTCTTTGGAGTCTCAGTCAGCCTGGGTGAACCTGCATGCACCCTTCTTTGAAGTCTCATTCAGCCTTGGTGAGTGAGAACCTGCATGCGTTCTTTTTTGAAGTCTCAGTCAGCCTTGGTGAGTGAGAACCTGCATGCGCCCTTCTTTGAAGTCTCAGTCACCCTTGGTGAGTGAGAACCTGCATGCGTCCTTCTTTGAAGTCTCAGTCAGCCTTGGTGAGTGATAACCTGAATTAGTTAATGGAACGAGAGCAACAGAACTCTATCTCAAAGAGCAACATTGGGTCTCAGAACGAACCCAGCTTATGACGTGCCGGCCTCAAGCTGGACAGAGAAGGTCATGCATAAAATAGCCTTCAGTTACTGATGACATCGAACATCCTGGTTTATTTGAGTAGGTACAATATCCTTGATAGAGCAATTCTTTACCTGCTGTTCATAATTGAACGAAACTCGATTTCACCGGCCATTCACCGTCATCATGGACGTACGCGATTGCAAGAGGCGGAGACGAGTTCGTCTTCTTTTGTTTGCCGTTCAGCTCGGTTGATGGGCTTATAATGAGGGATTTAAGTATTGCCTCTTACTGCCAGCAAGCCGTGACAGCTGGGAAATTGTGCAAAACAAAATTGACGAATGATTCTGCGTATGAATGTACTCCATTCTAGAAGGCAGTCCAGCGTCAGATCAGCAGTCCAGTGCCAGAACAGCAGCCCAGTGCCTGGACAGCAGTCCAGCGTCTGAGCAGCAGTCCAGCGTCAGAGCAGCAGTCCAGCGTCAGATTAGCAGTCCAGCATCTGAGAAGCAGTCCAGCGTCAGAGCAGCAGTCCAGCGTCAGATTAGCAATCCAGCATCAGAGCAGCAGTCCAGCGTCAGAGCAGCAGTCCAGCGTCAGTTTAGCAGTCCAGCGTTTGAGCAACAGTCCAGCGTCAGAGCAGCAGTCCAGTGTCAGATTAGCAGTCCAGCATCTGAGCAGCAGTCCAGCATCAGAGCAGCAGTCCAGTGTCAGATTAGCAGTCCAGCATCTGAGCAGCAGTCCAGCATCAGAGCAGCAGTCCAGCGTCAGAGCAGCTGTCCAGCGTCAGGTTAGCAGTCCAGCGTCTGAGCAGCAGTCCAGCGTCAGAGCAGCAGTCCAGCGTCAGATTAGCAGTCCAGCATCTGAGCAGTAGTCCAGCGTCAGAGCAACAGTCCAGCGTCAGAGCAGCAGTCCAGCGTCAGATTAGCAGTCCAGCATCTGAGAAGCAGTCCAGCGTCAGAGCAGCAGTCCAGTGTCAGATTAGCAGTACAGCATCTGAGCAGCAGTCCAGCGTCAGAGCAGCAGTCCAGCGTCAGATTAGCAGTCCAGCGTCTGAGCAACAGTCCAGCGTCAGAGCAGCAGTTCAGTGTCAGATTAGCAGTCCAGCATCTGAGCAGCAGTCCAGCATCTGAGCAGCAGTCCAGCATCAGAGCAGCAGTCCAGCGTCAGATTAGCAGTCCAGCGTCTGAGCAGAAGTCCAGCGTCAGAGCAGCAGTCCAGCTTAAGATTAGCAGTCCAGCATCTGAGCAGCAGACCAGCGTCAGAGCAGCAGTCCAGCGTCAGATTAGCAGTCCAGCGTCAGAGCAACAGTCCAGCGTCAGAACAGCGGTCCAGCGTCAGAGCAGCTGTCCAGCGTCAGATTAGCAGTCCAACGTCAGAGCAGCAGTCCAGCGTCAGATTAGCAGTCCAGCATCTGAGCAGCAGTCCAGCGTCAGAGCAACAGTCCAGCGTCAGAACAGCGGTCCAGCGTCAGTGCAGCAGTCCAGCGTCAGATTAGCAGTCCAGCGTCTGAGCAGCAGTCCAGCGTCAGATTAGCAGTCCAGCGTCTGAGCGGCAGTCCAGCGTCAGAACAGCAGTCCAGCGCCTGAGCAGCAGTCCAGCATCAGAGCAACAGTCTAGCGTCAGAACAGCAGTTCAGCGTCTGAGCAACAGTCCAGCGTCAAAACAGCGGTCCAGCGTCAGAGCAGCAGTCCAGCGTCAGATTA
Organism: Gammarus roeselii; assembly: GCA_016164225.1. NCBI lineage: Eukaryota > Metazoa > Arthropoda > Malacostraca > Amphipoda > Gammaridae > Gammarus > Gammarus roeselii. Next base: position 6,875 of record SDVV010019433.1, on the reverse strand, counting down.
GCAGTCAAGCGTCTGAGCAGCAGTCTAGCGTCTGATTAGTAGTCCAGCGTCTGAGCAGCAATCCAGCGTCAGAGCAGCAGTCCAGCGTCTGAGCAGCAGTCCAGCGGCAGAGCAGCAGTCCAGCGTCAGAGTACCAGTCCAGCGTCAGAGCAGCAGTCCAGCATCAGAACAGCAGTCCAGCGTCAGAACAGCAGTCCAGCGTCAGAACAGCAATACAGCGTCGGAACAGCAGTCCAGAGTCAGAACAGCAGTCCGGTGTCAGAACAACAGTCCAACGTCAGAGCAGCAGACCAGTGCCTGAACAGCAGTCCAGCGTCAGAACAGAAATTCAGCGCCCGAACCGCAGCTCAGAGTTACAGCAGCAGTTCATCATCAGATTAGCAGAAGTCCAGCTTCAGAGAACCAGTCCAGCTTCAAAGTAGCAGCCCAACGTCAGAGCAGCAGTCCAGCGTCAGAGCAGCATTCCAGCGTCATATCAGCAATGCACTGACAGAGCAGCAGTCCAGAGTCAGAGCAGCAGTCCAATGTCAGTGCAGCAGTCCAGCGTCAGATTAGCAATGCACTGTCAGAGCAACAGTTCAGAGTCAGAGCAGCAGTCCAATGCCAGTGCAGCAGTCCAGTGTCAGAGCAGGAGTCCAGCGTCACATAAGCAGCAGTCCAACTTCAGAGTAACAGTCCAGCGTCAGATTAGCAGCAGTCCAACTTCAGAGTAACAGTCCAGCGTCGGAGTAGCAGTCCAGCGTCAGAGCTGCAGTCCAGCGTCAGAGCAGCAGTCCAGCGTCAGAGCAGAAGTCCAGCGTCAGATCAGAAATGCACTGTCAGAGCAGCAGTCCAATGTCAGTGCAGGAGTCCAGCGCAGAGCAGCAGTCCAGCGATATATTCCACCGCCATAACAGCAGTCCAGCGGCAGAGCAGCAGACCAGCGTCAGAGCAGCACTCTATCGCCAGAGCAGCAGATCAGTGTCAGAGGAGCAGTCCTGAGTCAGAGCAGCAGTCCACTACTAGAGTCTTCTGCCTACAGTTGTTCCCAGCTGAGCCAGTTGAGAATAAGTGCTCTGAGCGGGCCAGATGGAGATGGATGGGTTCCAGGTCATGGCAATAAGAGGGACAGGTGGCGAGGCGGGATAGGAGGGGGGAGGTGGAAGAAGCCCTCACGAACCAATTCCAGACTATTCCAGGACTATTCGACTATCATGAGTCCTCCTTCAGTATTTTTTTTCTGAACTGAGCAGAGCAAGTAGAGTCTGCTGACTCTCTTTATACAGCGAAATACATCCTGAAGAGGACCTCCTGGCATTTAATACAGCCTGAATAGGACCTCCTGGCATTTGATACACTATGAAGAGGACCTCCTGGCATTTAATACACCCTGTAGAGGACCTCCTGGCATTTGAAACACCTTGAAGAGGACCTCCTGGCATTTAATGCACCCTGAAGAGGACCTCCTGGCATTCAATACATCCTTAAGAGGACTTCTTGGCATTTGATACACTATGAAGAGGACCTCCTGGTATTTAATACACCCTGAAGAGGACCTCCTGGCATTCAAAACACCCTGAAGAGGACCTCCTGGCATTTAAAACACCCTGAAGAGGACGTTCTGTCATTTAATACACTCTTAAGAGGACCTTCTGGCATTTAATACACCCTGAAGAGGACCTCCTGGCATTTAATACACCCTGAAGAGGACCTCCTGGCGTTTAATACACCCTGAAGAGGACCTCCTGGCGTTTAATACACCCTGAAGAGGACCTCCTGGCAGTTAAAATTTCATGAAGAGAACCTCCTGGCATTTCATACACTCTTAAGAGAACCTTTTGGCATTATTACACCCTGAAGAGGACCTCCTAGCATTCTTGAACATTAATCTGCCATGAGAATTCTATTCTTTATCATCCCTTTGAAGGCTTGCGCTGCAAAAAAAAAAGACTGGCAAAGCTTTTTTTTACCGTCACCGAACCTTAAACTATGTATGAGGGGTTGAAACTTCTATATCAGTCTCTCTAACATGATATAACTTTTGCTGCAAGCGCTGTGTGAAATTATTTTAAGAGTCCATACGTCAGATGCAGACTGGTATCCAATTGACTGTCATTCAACCCAACACTGTTGTTTGTGATAATGAGAGATGACTTATAACATTGACAACCAATTTAAGTTACAGATGTTTTACGCCTTACTTCACGAAACCACAGCATACCACACATAATTAAGTATTTCAAAATCTTCCTCAGTCATTCAGAAGAGGAAGTTACTTTGCCCTGGTGTTCTGAGGAAGTGTGCTCCGTGACCGCTACAGAAACGTGCAAAAAAGTAGGGAACATTAACGGTAGCGCCATCTTCTCTAGCGCAGACCGGCCCATGTTACAGCGATACCGCCATCCTGCAATGTTATATCGCTGCAACTTGTCTTATCTCTGCAACTTTCAGTAACTATATAGACATTCTCAACAGCTGCTTCGAAACCGCAGCCCCAGCTGTTGGATGTGGCACCAGTGGCCGTGCCAGCTGTTACGAGACGACGGCTTCGTCAGCAGTTGGTGTGATGCTCTCTTCGGGCAACTTATGGCTTCAGTGAGGGCAATGAGAAGCAAGAGGGGGCAAGACGAGAGATGGAAGGGTGATCCCCCCCCCTCAAAAAAAAGAGAGATCCAAGTGAAACATTCTGAGCCTGAACAACGTTAAGTAGCAAAAGAAAATGCGTTTATGGTCAGTCTATATTGGAGTGACCAAAAACACTTTTCCCAAGTGAAATTTTTTCATCGTTAACTTTTGTTACGGTAGGTTTGCTTGAACTAAGCTTCTCAATCAGTTCTAGAAGCCAATTTCCCTTAGGTTCAAATGCATCACCAAAAGTCGCCTTCACGATTTCTGTTAGACTTAAATCATTAGCGTATTTTCTTTTGCTACGTATATATTGGACGGGCAGTAATTCAGGGCTATCAAACTGGCATTCGGTCAAGGCGAAAAATATATTTTTGGGGACAGAAACAAAAGAAGCTTGTTTGTGGTTAGTCTATTCCCGAAACAATAATCTCCAGTTTTCTCACGTGGAATTTAACTTAATATAGAAAATCCTGACGGTATTATGTCTGGGCAAAAATTTTGAATGAATATGAACAATTAAATTCAAGACGAGTTCAAGTCACGAACAAAAAATAAACATTGAAGATTTTTCTTAATTTTCGATTGTGAACGAATTTTCTTTCGCTACTGTACAAGCGAGGCTACTGTAGGCCACCGTGGCCGAGTGGTTAGCGTGTTCGATTTCAGTGTCAGTCTCTGGTGCTGCATGTCGCGAGTTCGAACCTCGGCATGGGCACGGCGGTCTTGTGGCAGGGAGATTAAAGCCTCCCACATGCGTGTCAGCCTAACTTAGCCACCCTCCTATAAAGGGGGAAACGGCCGTATGCCTATGCATACTGTTCAAGCAACGTCTCTAAGGTAAATAATTACTACCGCGTAGAGACATTGTGATGGAAATCGTGTAAATAACATATGATTACACCGAAAATGTTACTTGATCACCTGATGTGCCTTTGTGGAAGACTGTAATACTTACCAAAACAAAATGGAAGGAGAACAAATAAAAATGTGTCCGTGTCAGGGAACTATTTTGTTTTAAAGCATGTTTTAAAACCTCCTTTCTACCTCCTCCCTTACCAACCCGTGGAGGACAAAATGAACACGGAAAGTTGGAGTGAGCGAAACTGTCGTGCTACTTAATTCTATTTCTACCTCGACGGAGAAAACAGGCATGAGTCTTGGTAAGAATACATAGCAAACTTGCCCAGCATTCGTATAATATTCCTGTCAACTTAATGGGCACAGTTATGAGCTTTGTGAGTTACTACTGCCAGCAAGTATATGGTATTACTACCAGGAGGATCTGAAGGTACATTGGTGTTAGGTGATGATACTTGGAAGACGAAGGCCGTTCCGTCAACAGCTCGTTGGGATTTGATGGTGTGGAAAGGCAACATCCTGCCAAGGATGAGGGACGGTTGATACCAAGTTGTTCTAGAGGTTGTGGTCTGCAGCGGTACGGGAGAGAAGATACCACGCGTATTGAGACAATTTCTCAGAGGACTGAGTGATTAATGTTGGTAATACTGAACAATATTTTGAGGCTATGACTCTATTTAGGCACTGATCGATGTTGAAGCAATCAATTGTTATGAAACCACATTCGACGAAAGTCAATCATTTGTGTTCAGATCCCTCCTGGGAACTTCATTTGTCTTGAGACTCATCCTGGAACCTTCATTTCTGTTCAGACTCATCCAGGGAGCATCATTTGTGTTGAGACTCATCAGTGACCTTCGTTTGTGTTATGTCTCATCCCAGCACCTTCATTTGTGTTGAGGCTCATACCAGGACCTTCATTTGTGTTGAAACTAATCATGGGACCATCAGTGTGTTAAGTTTTATCTCAGGACCTTCATGTGTGTTGAGTCCATCCCAGGACATTCATGTATGTTGATTCATCCCAGGACCTTCATGTGTGTTGAGTCTCATCCCAGGACCTCCATGTGAGTTGAGTCTCATCCCAGGACCTTCATGTGTGTTGAGTCATCCCAGGACCTTCAAGTGTGTTGAGTCTCATCCCAGGACCTCCATGTGTGTTGAGTCTCATCCCAGGACCTCCATGTGTGTTGAGTCTCATCCCAGGACCTTCATGTGTGCTGAGTCTCATCCCAGGACCTTCATGTGTGTTGAACAGAAATATTATCGATTTTTTTAAAATCCAGAATGCATTCATCCCTGACTGAAGATGGAGGTACTCTACACTTTCAAGCACCATTTCCATCATAATGCAGGAGTTATTATATATTTACATGACGACTATCTCTTTTCTCTAAGATTAGTATTTACAGATGTTTAAAAAAATAAGGAAATATATATGTAGATTTCCGAAGATTCGAGAAGCAGGAAATGGTTTTAAACTACAACAACTGACAACGAAACGTAAAGAACGAACTGTCGGAACTTGAACCTCGTGCCGGATGGCTTTGTTAGTTATTAATTTACTATAATAAGAAGAGTATGATCGAGTGGCGTTGGCACCCCTTGCGGCTCTCCAAGAGGGCTTGGCGAGGCCGCACCTCTCGCGGCTATTCAATAAGGCTTGGCATGACCGCACCCCATGCGGCTCTCCAAAAGAGCTTGGCGAGACCGCACCTCTTGCGGCTCTCCAAGAGGACTTGGCGAGGCCGCACCCCTTGCGGCCCTCCAAGAGAGCTTAGCGAGGCCGCACCCTTTGCGGCTATCCAATAATGCTTGGCAAGACCGCACCCCTTGCGGCTCACTAAGAGGACTTGGTGAGGCCGCACGCACCCCTTGCGGCTATCCAATAAGGCTTGGCAAGACCGCACCCCTTGCGGCTCTCCAAGAGAGCTTGGCGAGACCGCACCCCTTGCGACTCTCCAAGAGGGCTTGGCGAGGCCGCACCCCTTGCGGCTCTCCAAGAGGGCTTGGCGAGGCCGCGCCCCTTGCGGCTCTCCAAGAGGGTTTGGCTAGGCCGCACCCCTTGCGGCTCTCCAAGAGGGCTTATCAAGGCCGCACCCCTTTCGGCTCTCCAAGAGGGCTTGGCGAGGCCGCACTGCTTGCGACTCTCCAAGAGGGCTTGGCGAGGCCGCACCCCTTGCGGCTCTCCAAGAGGGCTTAGCGAGGCCGCACCCCTTGCGGCTATCCAATAATGCTTGGCAAGACCGCACCCCTTGCGGATCTCTAAGAGGACTTGGCGAGGCCGCACCCCTTGCGGCTATCCAATAAGGCTTGGCAAGACCGCACTCCTTGCGGCTCTCCAAGAGAGCTTGGCAAGACCGCACCCCTTGCGGCTCTCCAAGAGGGCTTGGCGAGGCCGCACCCCTTGCGGCTCTCCAAGAGGGCTTGGCGTGGCCGCACCCCTTGCGGCTCTCCAAGAGGGCTTGGCGAGGCCGCGCCCCTTGCGGCTCTCCAAGAGAGCTTGTCTGTAACGTATGAAAGATCTGCGGCTAAACAGAATCAATTATCGAGTTTACTAGTCTCGATAAACCTTACACACTCGTATTCCTACATGCCATTTGCACAACAACATACCACCTTACACACTCACATCCCTACGTGCCATTTGCACAACAACATACCACCTTACACACTCCAATTCTTGCATGCCATTTGCACAACAACATACCTCCTTACACACTCCTATCCCTACGTGCTATTTGCACAACCACATGCCACCTTACACACTCTGATCCCTGCATGCCATTTGCACAACAACATACCACCTTACACACTCCGATTCCTGCATGCCATTTGCACAACAACATACCACCTTACACACTCCGATTCCTGCATGCCATTTGCACAACAACATACCACCTTACACACTCCAATTCTTGCATGCCATTTGCACAACAACAACAACCTTACACACTCCGATTCCTGCATGCCATTTGCACAACAACATACCACCTTACACACTCCGATTCTTGCATGCCATTTGCACAACAAATTTACTCGAAATTAATTTAAACACGATAAAATTTTGTATTCTTCCCGACTCCTTTCCGGCGTTCCGCTAAGTTCCGAGCAGACTCCAGGCCTCGAAAAGATCTTTGTTTCCTTTATAAATAAGTTTACACGTATTTGTCTATCTTCAATCATTTCAGGGTAAATAGTAGGCATTTATGGAAACACTTTTTTTATTCCATGCGATCGGAAGAATAAAAATGGTTACATGTATCAGGTCCTTGGTGGTGTAATGTCGAAGTGTGTTTGACGATAACTGAATGGCATTTTTGCCTGGGTTGTGAAGACAACTTGTTCTACTCTGTTCGCTCCTACCTTGCCACTCAGTCATTCAACTTCTGTTCGCTCCTACCTTGCCA